>CBVK0100830236.1:0-17626 GCA_900067695.1 Picea abies
TTTTAAATTGTACTTGATATTGATTCACCCCCCTCTCAGTATCAACAATTTATACATTAAAATATCTCACTGATATCCTTAGGTCGAAACCTAGGTGTCAAAACCCTAGAACCAAAACCCTAAGTGTCTAAAACCCTAGTTCAACTTGACCCACATTTTCAAGGCTTCGCCAGCCTATCTTTCCTTCCTTCTCATGCGGTGCTCCAAAGCATCCAACGATGGATTTTTCTGCTTGCTAAGTTTTCCACGATCCTTCTTTCTTGTTGATCTGTCATCCTCAATTTCCTCATTCAATATATTTATTCCTTTTACTTCGCTCCATATTTTCTACTCTTTTTCTCACTTTGACCCAGTAACAGTCACTGTGTCTTCCGTGCAGTTCACATTTTTCCTTTTCTTCCTTGATCTTTGCTTATTTCCATAACCAAGGGCCAACAGGCCCCCAACACTCACTTGTGACTCGTCCCGAGGCACTTCAAATCTGACCTTTATGTTTTACTTCAACTTTGAATTGCACAGTGCAGCCTTTGCTTTCCGCTCTATGCCTCATCTCCTTCCTTCCTTGTGCAGACTATATTTTTTTTGTCTAGTAACTAGTTTCAATTGCACCTAGTACCTAGAACCTTTTCCTTATGCTTTTACTTAGATATGCATGGCAGCGGGTTGTCATAATACAATTTCAATCAGCTCCCATTCACTAATCCTTCCTTCCATTCTCCCTTCAAAGTATTCAACTGCGTAGCCCCTCCTTCTGTAACATAGGCAATCTCATATGGCCCAGGATAATGCTTTCTGAACTTCCCAGGATGTTTTATGAATTTACTATCATATACCAGTATTAGATCACCTTGTTTAAATGCCTTCTTCTTTATGTTCCTGTCATGATAGGCCTTCTATCTTTCCTTCTGTATTTGTTGATGGAATCCTACAATAAATCCATCTTCTTCGAGTTCGACCAACTGCACAAGCCTCTCTTGAATAGTACCAATGTCATCCATGTCTGTAAAGGCAACAATTATTAGTCTTGGTACCAAATATTCCATTGGGACAACGAATTCAAGACCATAAACTAACTTAAAATGGGTCAGCATTGTTAATTTTTTGCAAGTGGTTCTATAGGCCCATAGTACTGCTGGTACTCTTAAATCCCAGTCATCCCAATTCACACTAAAAATTTGTCTCCAAGATCTTGTTGAATTATTCCACTGTCCCATTTTCTTGTGGATGGTAAGGCGTGCTCTTCTGGTGATGGACTGCAAATTCCTCAGTCAAGACTTCAATAATCTTATTTATGAAATGTGTGCCTTGATCACTCATAAGGATCTTTGGGCATCCAAACCTGGTTATGATATCATCAAATATGACGCATCCAACTGTAGTTGCACTACAGTCCTTAACTTCTCTTGCTTTAGCCCATCTTGTCAAGTATTTTGTTGTTATAATTATGTACCTTTCTCATGTGCGCTTTCCTGGTGGTTTTATAGGTCCCACGAAGTCAAGGAACCATTTCTCAAATGCTTGTAGGGTCAATTGTGGTGCTAATGGCATTTCATCTCTTATTGGATGGTTTCCCAACTCTTTGGAATACATCGCAGGCTCTGTAATAGTCTTTAGCATCTTTGTGTAAGGTAGGCCACCAAAGTCCATCTCTGAGCACCTTTTGCATGGTTTCTCTCCCTATGTAGTGTTCTCCTGTGATGCCTTCATGAGCTTCTGTGAGGATCATCATTTGTTCTTCCTCCATAACACATCTTCTCAATATCTCATCAGGTCCCATCTTGTAGAGTTGTCCAGATATAAGTGAAAAGTCTGCAGCGCACACTACTAGTTGTTTCTTCTGGGGAATTGTATACTCATTGGGTGCCATTCCTGTTGACAGGAACTAGAATATTTCTATGAATTGGTCATCAATATTTCTAATGGCCAGCAATTGTGCATCCAGCAATGTATCCTCCAAACTAGTTGGCTTTTCTCCATGTTCCAACCTTGACAAGTAGTCAGGACCTTTGTTCAATATTCCTGGATTTACTATGATCACAAAGTTATATTCTTGAAATAGCAGAAGCCATATGCATATTCTCCCCCCCAACACTGTCTTGTTGACTAGGTATTTCAGCGTAGAGTGATCATTAAACATTTTAAAGTGTCCTCCCAACAAGTAGTGGATAAATTTTTGCAACGCATACACCATGGCTAACCCCTCTCGCTCGGTAGTGGTCTAATTGATCTCAGCCGTTGATAGCTTCCTGCTGGCAAAGGCTAATAGATGGTCAATATCTCCTTCCCCAGTTTGTGCTAAGACTGCTCCTAAAGAAATAGGAGACGCATCGACATGCACATGAAACTCCTTGCTCCAATATGGAAAAACCAAAATAGGTGCAGTAACCATTTTTTGTTTCAGTGTGTCGAATCTCTACTGGCACTCTTTTGTCCAACTAAAGTGACATTCTTTCTTCAAAATCTTCTCCATGGGTGTCGTAATCTAAGCATATCCTTTAATGAACTTCCTATAGTATTCAGTATGTCCCAATGCAGTGCGCAGTTGTTTGACTAAAGTAGGAGGGGGTAGATCAACTATAATGGAAATTTTAGATGGATCGACCAGCACTCCCTACTTTCATACAATATGACCTAACAAAACTCCAAATGGAGAGAAGAAGATTCATTTTTTTAGATTCAATGCAATTTGAAACTGCCTGAATTTGTCCAACATTAGCCTTAGACATTCAATATGATTTTTCAATAAACTAAAAACAGTCCAATCATCAAAATATGCTTCTAGAAATTTATGCAGAAACTCCTTGAATGCTTCAACCACCACCCTAGAAAAGATGGATGGGGAATTATTCAATCCAAATGGCATCACTGTATACTGATAGGACCCCCATTTTGTTGCAAATGTCATCTTATGGTGATCTTCCTTGGCAATCCGGGTCTGATGGTATCTCGAGAATCCATATGTAAAAGAGTATACCTCCTGGCCTCCCACATTATCTAGCACTTCGTCAGTGAATGGTGTAGGGAAGGGGTCATGAAAACAAGCATCATTCATCTTCCTGAGATATACATAGATCCTGATCTCTCCTATCTTCTTGTCTTGCACCACCATAGGGCTAATCCATTCTGATTCTTCCACGAGTTCTATAATCCCTGTTTCCATCATTCTATCGAGCTCAATATTCACTTTCTCCTTATATTTAGGGTTCAGTCTATAGGGTCTCTGTTTTATTGGTCTTGCATCTAGTTTCAAAGGGATCCTCATATCTCCCATAGGCCCTTTAATGCCCTTCATATCATTGAACTTGGTTGGAAACAATCTTGATATTCATGCAGTAATTCTGTAATCTTGTCAATAGTGGCAGGATCCCAATAATCTCCAACATTTTCAAGCTTTGATGTCTGTTATGTTCCAATATTGACCTTCTTAATCTTGATTGGTTGTCCAATGAATGGTAACTCAACTCCTGGTCCTTCCACATCTCTTTGGCCTTATGTTTCTACGATGTTCACCTTTCTTGGATCATCGTCTTCATCAGCATTGATATTGTAACAACCTTACAGTTTATGGAGAGGCGCAGTCCATTCATCCTCTTCTTTCTCCAAAGGGAGGTTAGATGCCTCCTCGAATACTTTCTTTCTTACAATCTACAATGATTGATCTACTAAAGGATATTGACTTTCAAATAAGAAGGTGGTTACAAAATTCAGAGTCATACCTTCCCAATCTGTAGTGATGAGGCACAACTATGCTTGAAGGTACTATTTGATAGGTGTCGTGTCCAGTTTTTTAATGAATTTCTACACACACTACTCTTGAGGAATGTTTCTCCAAGCTTCTTCGCAACTTCGCACATGATCCTTTGGGAAACTTCAACCTGTGTACCGAAATTCACAGCCTTCTACTTCTGATGAGAACCGCAATGTCATCAAGGTACGACATTGTACCCATTCTGTAATGTTATTTTTGTGTGTCCCCCACCATCTTGTTGGTGTGGATTTCAGGGCCTCATCCATTGCCAACAATATTTTTTGCATTGGTACACTTTCTTCAAAGTCCGACATGAAGGTTTATAAATTATTCAGACCATCAAAGGTGTGTAATTTACTTACTGTTGTGTCGATCCATCGAACTTCTCTGGTTAATCTAGCACATCTTCTTGTAGATACTTTATACATTTTATTCTACGAGTTTTCCAGTGCTTCTTCTAAGTCTGATGAACATGCGTTGTCACTTCGCTAGCTTAGGTTTCCATCAGGCATAGTATTAATGTATTCCTATTGTCTGGTTGTTAATTTGTATATGTTTTCCAGTTCATATGCGTGGTATTCTTCTCTGATGGGATCTGTGTATCGTTGAACTCCATCTAGATCTAAGGGTGCAATGACCCTAAGGCCATCTCTTTCAAACGTCATATGTATTTTCTTTAAATCAACCACAGCGGAATGGAGGGTCTGTGTCTGACTTTAACTTCAAACTTTAGATTAGGAAACATTGGAGTTTTAAAGTTGCTAGCTGCAAGTGCCAAAGAGTCAGCCTGCTGATTTAAATTTGTGTGCACAAAAGTAATATTGAATGCCAAAAAGAAATTATCCACATAATCCCACACCTCATTTCTATATTGTTTTAACCTTTGCTGTTTGGTTTGATATATATTCTTGATCTGGTGAATAATAAGTTCTGAGTCTCCAAAAACAGACAGCTTATCTATACCCATATCTCTAGCAGCTTTCAAACCTAACAGCAAGGCTTCATACTCAGTGATGTTATTAGTGGTGTCAAATTCAAGTTTATATGACATAGGAATAACCTCCTTGGTAGGGGAAATGAAGACAATTCTAGCTCCAGAACCTTCTTTAGAACATGCTCCGTCAAAATACATTTTCCAAAAAAAATTGTCTTTACTGTCTCCAACTGCAGTTGTTGTCTTTCTGACTAATACTTCTGCCATCTCATCACTCATATGAAAAATAGAAGAACCAAGATCATCTTCTACAGCATATATAGGATGGTTAGTAGGATTATTGTGATCACTTACCAAATAAGCCAATCTAAGTTCTCTATATAATCTTCGTTGTTCTCCACCAAAAACATGTATGGTTGCATAGCTAAGGTCCATCTGTAGAGTACCACCTACCTTCTTGGCCCAAGATCTTGAAAGAAGAATTCCAAATTTTTGTAGTATGTCAGCCACAATAACATCTAATACCACACTTTTCATAGGTAATTGGGAAAGAGTAACAACCACATCTTTCATAACTCCAAGGCATTTGACTTTCTTGGAGTCAAAAGAATATACATCATGATATGGTCTAGTAATGTCCAACCCTAATTCTTCCATCACCACCTTAGGCATGACATTATGCGAGGAACCAAAATCCATTAAGCAGTTGTGCAATATCTTGTCATGGACATTTAATGAAATGTAGAATGGTGGAGAGGCATCAATTTTGTCTTCAATGTGAGGTCCAATACCTATAGCAGGGTCTTCATCCTTTAGATTCACTGTATCTGAAAAGGTGACATGAGCTGGAGCCTGTAGAGACTTGAGGACAGTCTTTCTGAAGGGTTCTATTTTCATGAGTTCTAATAATGGCACTAAAATCTTTATTTTTTTGATTTCGTGTTCTAAATTGAAAGAAGAAATGTTTATGTTTGGTTCCTTTATGTCAACAGTACTATCGTTGGCAGGTTGTTTCAATGGTTGATCAGCTTGAATCTTGGGACTTCCTTTGATACTTCTTGTTTTAACTAGAGTATTGGCCTTCTTTGTGGTAACAAGTGTATCTACTTTAGGTGCATTCGAACCAGATCTGATATTGTATTTTTTCCTTTTAACTTCCTGTTGGACGATCTCATCTTCATCCCCTTCCTCAAACTAGTTTGCAATCAAAGCATCTTCATAGTCCTGATGTGTCACATGTAGAGGAGTTGATTCAGAATCATTCAAATGTACTACAGGGTCTTCTTCTATATCATCTTCATCCTCCTCCTCATCTGCTGCATTATTCTGAAAAGGAGGCAAAACCTTTTGGCCATCTTGGTTTTTTCTTTCTCTTGGTAAGATTTGAGGTACATTGTTTGGCCTCCTGAACTGATTTGGATTTCTGTAACCACTCTCTTGTGTAGGTCTATTGGGTTGTTTTTGTTCCATCTTCAACCTTTCCATTTCAGATGTCAGAGTTTTCAGCATCTTAACCATTTCATCCATCTTAGAATCAGATGCTGAATTAGAAGATGAAGGCAAGTCTTCCTTTTGCGTTTTCCTGTTTCTATCACTTCTAGACTTCAATTTTTCTGCAGCTAATATGTTTGATTCTACCTCGATAGCAACATCTTGCATCAAGATGAGGGTAGAAACTCTTCTTTCCCTAAGAAACAAGGAAAATTCGGCATCAAATGCATTGGAAAAAGTGATTTTAGCTTATGTCTCTGAAGGTTTAATCTCCTCTGGAATTTTACCATAAATCTGGTTGAACCTTTTGGTAAAATCAAGTATTGATTCACCTTGTTTCCTCCTTAAAGCATCAAATTCAGTAATGTAGTATAAAAATTCTTTCTTGTCTTCCTAGTGTTTAAGAAAGGCATCATCTAAGGCTACGATATCAACAATTGAATTAGGAGGAAATCTCCTGAACCACTTTCTTGCTTCCCCATTTAGACTCTGTATGAATAATCTCATCCACACATCAACATGCTCTACATTGAAATTATCTGCAAAACTATAAAATGAACTCAAATGCTCTTTAGCAATAATTTCTCCATCTCCATTGAATATGTGCAAGTATCTCATATAATCATTTGGTGGAAAGGCAAACATGACTTGTGGAAGAACCAAAGAGGCATACCTTGCTACAACTATTTCATCCATTCTGTCTGCAGCCATATTAGCTATTTTTGGAGCTTTGGGAGTAAGCAAGATTGGTGATATTGGAGGTGAAAATGTCCCTTGTGTATTACAACTTAGATGTACTATCACTGAGTCTTGATCTTTAGCAAATAAGGATTTCTCTTCTAGACTATGATCAGATAATGGGCTAAGAAACAGAGGATTCTCAAAAGAAAAATAATGTGATTTAAAATCCTCAGATGAGAGAGATTCAAGAGATGATGAAGGTGTCTCAGGTTCACTCTTAATATCTGTGTTGTGACCTCTTGAAGTTTCAGTCATAGGAAAGATGTCTGAATATTCATGTTTAATGAGTTCAGTAAGTAACTTCCATTGTTCTACATTTAATTCTGAGACAGTTGAAGGGAATGAAACTGTAGTAGGCTCAATAACAGGTTTAATTTAACTTTCAGGATTCACCTCTTCATCTACTTGGGTTTTGGTGATTTCAGATGATTGTCCCTGAGAATGTTTTGAAGACAAATTTCCTTTTAAGAGTGAAGACTGTCCAGAAAGAACTTTAGGTTTTCTTAGTAAATTTTCAGGATCTGGAACTGCTGCAACAGGCTCAGGATCTAGATTTTTCCTTGTTATTGGTCTCTTAGTAGATGATGAAGAAGTTAGAGGAGTTTTAAGTCCTTTAACTTCTCTTTTAGGATCCAGAATTACCACAGAGGAGTCATCGAGTGAATAATCATAGTCATAAATAATTTCCAAAATCTTGTTCACCATCAAGATCTGAATCTAATCTTGTCATTTCCCCAGAGAAGATATTTTTGTTTCTTCATCCTCAGTAGTGGTGCCAAAAATTTTAGTCCCTAAAGTTTCACTTGACTGTGAGAGGGCAAGCTAGGGCATCATCGGTTTATTGCAAATTGTTTAGAAGGTTTTTATAATTTGGTTTTTTGAATAAGGTGGTTGAAAACTGGCTCAAGGTTATAACATAACATGAAAATCAAGATCATAACATAGCATATCCCATTGACTGAATAAAAGGTAGACACATAGATGGATTAAACCAATAAGAAAAAGAGAATATAAAGCCTTCAATTTGTCAACTTCACATAAAACCTTGTCTCAGAATATCATAAAGAAACAAAACCATCAGCTTGATATCAAAACTTGAAAACATTTTTATGTGAAAACATTTTGATTTCTGGATCCAACTTAGGTCTTTTACCTCCGTTATTCCTTGTCACCCTGATATTAGGCATTTCTTCTTTAATAGGGGTTTCATCAATTGAAATATTTTGTTTCTTTGTAATAGTCTTTTTTCCTTTTCCTTCTATTTGTTGGACTGTGTGTTAGGATTTAAGGATTGCATGAGCCAACTCCAGGGCTTCTGTAATTCTCTCAAAGCAGACATAAGTAAAGTATTAATTAATACTTGATGAAACAGGCTGCTCTTTGCATTAGTGGAGAGTGACCGCACTCTCTTTAACATCTTTGTCAAGCTTTTGAGTAGAAAGTAAGGAAGATTTAAGGGATAATCGCCATTTATATGCATTAATATCCTAATGTGGTAGATATAGACTACTGAAAATCTACCTTCATAGTTGATATACCTGTGGATAATGATCATAGCAGTGTGCCATTCAGGTCTAATCCATCTGCGGGGAACTCCCCTTCTCCAATTCAGATTTTTCTTATCTAGAAGCATTAATTGATTGACAAACTCTATAACCACATGCTCTTTCTTCCACCATATTTCTCCTCCAACCACCAATCTGCAAGCTTTAGCAATTGTTTGTTCTGTCACCAACATCGACATCTTCCCGATCTCCACCTCGTGACCATCAAAGTTCAGTGCAAACTCCATGGAGACCTGCTCGTCGTAACCTTGAAAAGTGGTAAGGAAATCAAACCACCCGGCATCTCTGAACCTTTGAGCCATCTGAGTATAAGCTTCGAGGAGTTAAGGACCCTCGGGTTCTAATCTGACTACCTGTCCACTCCTCTTAGGTGCCATCAAAACACAATGATATAACTGGTACGATTCAGATTCCGAATTTTCCACCTGCAATCTACTAGTATATAACTATTCTTATGAGCAAATACCTGCACCTAAAATTCAGCAAAATCAGACATAGAATGACAGGTTCAATATAATGATCATTGAGAATTGGACGATTTGAAATGGGTCCTTTGCGGGTATAGAGAAATCTGATCATGTAACGGTTTGAATCACAAAATGATTCCAAGGCTATCGTGGGACACATGCAAACTCTCAAACCACAATCTGTGTCATCATAATGAAATCTGGGTGACGGGCACATATTAAGGCATGATTATCTTTGCGCTACAGGAATAATTCTATTCCCATAGCACTATTAATGACCTAGCATAATTTGAATTTGTAAAGTTCAAACAGGCATATAAAGTGACACATCATTTAAAACCTTGTCTTACAACTCCAAACTTAAACAAATTATTCAAAAAAATGTAATGCAAACCATAACAAGCTACAAACAATGATTAAAATCAATTGGAATTAGATAATGAAGTGCAGGTAGGAAGGGTTTGGGATTAGGGTTTCTCACAAAATCAAAAGCAAAAATTGGAGACTCACACTGGCTCCTTCTGGGGATGGAGTTTTGATAATAAACTCCAAGAACTGCAGACCAATGCCTTTTCCTTTATCTCTGATTCACTGATCCCCCTGCATCTGTCAGTCTTTCATTCTCAGCATAACTTTAAAAACAAGTCCATTGGGTATATGGAGTCTTTATTGAAAAGAAAACCTAATGTACTAACTGAAAACCTGATGAGTCATTAGAGAAAATAGTGCTTCAAGAACCTCCCATTCACTGGGCCCCCACAAGTTTATGTGTTGTCTAAATTATGCAATAGAAAAGTGTTATTGTTCATTACCTTGGCCATTCTAAAAGGACCATACCATAGGTTATCAAACTTACCATGTTTTTCTTTATCCTCTCTCCTGGCATCCCATTTTAACACCAAATCTCCCTAATTGAAAATATCTTTCTTAGTTCCCTTATCGAATGTAGCCTTGAATTTTCTCTGGTGAGCAACATCTTTCTGATTCACATGTTCTCTGACCTATTGAACTTCAATCATTTGAAAAATTCTCCTTTGGATATCATTGGGTTCTTCTAACTCTTCTTGTAGAAACTTTAAAACTGGCAGGCCCAATTGAGTTGGAAGAATAGATTCTATCCCATATACAATCTGGAAAGGAGATGTCCCAATATACTTCTTGTTGCTGATACGATCAGCCCAAAGGGAAAACTTTAACCTTGAATACCATGATTTTTTATATTCTGCTAGTAGTTTTTTGATAATCCTTATCAGAGTCTTATTGGAAGATTCTGCCAATCCGTTCCCTTGGGGGTAGTAGGGAGTAGAATGAACAAATTTGATACTATACTTATTGCAGAATTCAATCATGGAATTCGATTTAAAATCCTATGCATTATTAGTGACCAGTCTTTTAGGACAGCCAAACCTGGAAAAAATATATCCTTCTAGCAATTCCATGATTACCTTGTCTGTTTTATTCTGAGTCGGAATTACTTCAATCCACTTTGTAAAATAATCTGTGGCTGTAAGAATCCATCTATGTTGTCCTGAAGATGACGGATTAATCTCTCCGATGAAGTCCAATCCCCACTATTGAAATGGTCCATGGGTGATGATTGGTTTTAGAGGCAAAGATATAATTTTTTGCTTTCCAGCAAATTTCTAACAGGGTTCACATGCCCTGATTTGACCCAAAATATCTTAGAATAGAACTGGCCAATAATAGCCTGCCCTAAGAATCTTGAAGGCAGTACCCTTCCAATGATGATGGCCTCCATAGACACCATGATGCAGATCATGAGAAATTTGTTTAGCTTATTTTTCATCAACACATCTCAACAGAAAATCGTTGGGGTCTTTCTAGAATAGGGTCTGATCAACAATTCAGTACTTTACTGCTCTTAACTTTAATGATCTGAATTTTGATTTATCCAACTCTGGGGGAGATTGAAAGTTCATAAAAAAAAATACGATATCTTTGTACCATGGTGAAGAAACATACTTGTTCTTTACCTGTGAATTTGATTCTTCAATCTGGACAGAGGAATCATGTGTCTTGTCTGAAAGATGGTACAACCCAATTGCTTTGCAATTAGAGTCTGTCATTAATTTGGCAAGGCCTTGTCCTTTTATCAACTGAGTAGGATTTATGGTGAGATCATACTCCAGGATTTTTGTTATCCATTTCCCTCTCTTTCCTTCACAATCAGGCTGAACCAATATTTCTTTGACTGCACTATTTGGGACATAAGTTGTAATCTTAGATTGAAGAACATATACTCTGAAGGGTTTCAGAGCCTTTACCAAGGCATAGGCCTATTTTTCTATTATATCATACTTCAATTTAGAGTCTCTGAGGGTTTTTTTAAAGAAGGAGATGGGTTGCTCGTATCCTTTCTCATTTCTTTGCAGAAGAACAACAACTATGGTATTTTTTGATGCGAATGAAAAACTCGTGAATTCTTTGGAGTAATTTGGGCTAATTAGAACAGGTGCCTGAACAATAGCCTTCTTGATCCTTTCAAAGGATTATTTTTCTTCTGGTATCCACTTAATTTTTGCATCCTTTTTCAACATGTCAGTAATGTACTTGACAATCTCTGCAAAGTTAGGTATAAACCTCCTTAAAAAATTATTTTTACCAATGAAGGACTGAATAGAATTTTTGTTTCTCAGAATGTCTATTTGTTGGATATCCTTTACTCTTTCAGGATCTATTTTAATACCTTCAGGTGAAACGATGTGTCCCAAAATCTTTCCTTCCTCCATGGAAAAACGTGATTTTTTGGGATTAAGTGATATACTGTACCTCCTGCACTTATCAAAGGTCTTCTTCAAGTGTTGTAAATGTTCTTCGTCTGATGCTGAAAATATAGTGATGTCATCAAGGTAAATAACCACAAACATGTCTTTCTCCCCAATGAAAGCAATGTCCATAGCCCTTTGGAATGTGGCTCATGTGTTCATCAATCTGAAAGGCATCATTTCATACATAAAAGTGCCCCAAGGAGTGGTAAAAGTTGTTTTCTTTTTGTCCTCTTCCATTACTGATATTTGATTATACCCTGAGTATCCATCAAGCATAGAGATCCTATTTGCGTTGACAACTCTTTGTAAGATATAATCCATTTTTGGTAATGGATAATTGTCTTTCAAAGAGCACCTTTTTAGATTCTTAAAGTCCACACAAAGTCTTATATCTCTATTCTTCTTCCTGACAGGTACAAGGTTGGCTACCTATTCTGAGTATCTCAATGGCACTATGATTTTTTCTTCTAGCAACCTTTTAAACTCCTTTTCTATTATAGGTAACAGTAAAGGATTAAATTGTCTGAACTTTTTCTTAACGGGTTTTGATCCAGGTTTCAGAGGAATTTTGTGCTGAATAATCTATGTATCAAACACTTTTAGATATTCATAAGACCAGGCAAATATATCTGAATATTGTTTCATCAATTCAACATACACTTATTTCTCTTTTTCTAACAGTTTTCTAGATATTTTAACCAACTTGGGCTTTGCATCCAGACTAATGTAACATTTCACTACATTTGTTTCTTCTATTTCGATAACAGCCTTCCTAGAAACATCATTGTGATCGAACAACCTCTCTAGTGGAACCAAACCTTTGGGCAGATGGTTTGTCTTCAGTTCAATGATTTTGTGGCCAGCAATAGTATCTTGAAGGACTTTTGCAGCATGTATTTCTACTTCACCATTTTCGTCATCTTGATCTATTGAAATGTTAGAAAACTCTTTAATAGTTTTCAAAAATCTTTGAATTTCCTCATCGTCTTTAAAAACCTGCCAATGTTTTATATTACCCGATATTGAGGTTCTTTGTCTGAATTCAACTTCGAACTTCAGATTAGGAAACATCGGAGTTTTAAAGTTGCTAGCTGCAAGTGCTAAAGAGTCAGCCTATTGATTTAAATTTATGTGCACAAAAGTAATATTGAATGCCAAAACGAAATTATCCACATAATCCCACAACTCATTTCTATATTGTTTTAACCTTTGTTGTTTGGTTTGATATATATTCTTGATCTGGTGAATAATAAGTTCTGAGTCTCCAAAAACAGGCATCTTATCTATACCCATATCTCTAGCAGCTTTCAAACCTAACAGCAAGGCTTCATACTCATTGATGTTATTAGTGGTGTCAAATTCAGGTTTATATGACATAGTAATAACCTCCTTGGTAGGGGAAATGAAGACAATGCTAGCTCCAGAACCTTCTTTAGAACATGCTCCGTCAAAATACATTTTACAAAAAAAATTGTCTTTACTGTCTCCAACTGCAGTTGTTTTCTTTCTAACTGATACTTCTGCCATCTCATCACTCATATGAAAAATAGAAGAACCAAGATCATATTCTACAGCATATATAGGATGATTAGTGGGATTATTGTGATCACTTACCAAACAAGCCAATATAACTTCTCTGTATAATCTCTGTTTTTCTCCACCAAAAACAGGTATGGTTGCATAGCTAAGGTCCATCTGTAGAGTACCACCTATCTTCTTGGCCCAGGATCTTGAAAGAAGCATTCCAAATTTTGGTGGTATGTAAACCACAATAAAATCTAATACCACACTTTTCATAGGTAATTGGGAAAGAGTAACAACCACATCTTTCATAACTCCAAGGCATTTGACTTTCTTGGAGTATAGATCATGATATGGTCTAGTAATTTCCAACCCTAATTCTTCCATCACCACCTTAGGCATGACATTATGCGAGGCACCAGAATCCATTAAGCAGTTGTGAAATATATTGTCATGGACATTTAATGAAATGTAGAATGGTGGAGAGGCATCAATTTTGTTTTCAATGTGAGGTCCAATAGTTATAGTAGGGTTTTCATCCTCTAGATTGACTGTATCTAAAAAGGTGACATGAGCTGGAGCCTGTAGAGCCTTGAGGACAATATTTCTGAAGGGTTTTGTTTTCATGAGTTCTAATAATGGCACTGTAATGTTGATTTTTTTTATTTTGTGTTCTAAAATGAAAGCAGAAACATTTTTGTTTGGTTCCTTTATGTCAATAGTACTATCCTTGGCAGGTTGTTTCAACGGTTGATCAGCTTGAATCTTGGGACTTCCTTTGATACTTCCTGCGTTAACTGGAGTACTCACCTTCTTTGTGGAAATAGGTGTATCTACTTTAGGTGCATTCAAACCAGATCTAAGATTGTATTTTTTATGTTTAGGTTCCCATTGGACGATCTCATCTTCATCCCCTTCCTCAAACTGGTTTGCAATCAAAGCATCTTCATAATCCTGCTGTGTCACATGTAGAGGAGTTGATTCATAATCATTCAAATGAATTGCATTGTCTTCTTTTGTATCATCTTCATGTCTTCTTCTGTATCATCTTCATCCTCCTCCTCATCTGCTATGTTATTCTGAAAAGGAGGCAAAACCTTTTGGTCATCTTGGTTTTTTCTTTCTCTTGGTAATATTTGAGGTACATTGTTTGGCCTCCTGAACTGATTTGGATTTTTGTAACCACTCTCTTGTGCAAGTCTACTGGGTTGTTTTTGTTCCATCTTCAACCTTGCCATTTTAGATGTCAAGTTTTTCAGGATCTTAGCCATTTCATCCATCTTAGAATCAGATGTTGAATTAGAAGATGAAGGCAAGTCTTCCTTTTGCATTTTCCTGTCTCTATCACTTCTAGACTTCAATTTTTTTGTTGCTAATATGTTTGATTCTACCTCAATAGCAGCATCTTGCATCAGGATGAGGGTAGCAGCTCTTCTTTCCCTAAGAAACAAGGAAAATTTGGCATCGAATGCATTGGCAAAAGTGATTTTAGCTGATGTCTCTGAAGGTTTAATCTCCTCTGGAATTTTACCATACATCTGGTTGAACCTTTTGGTAAAATCAAGTATTGATTCACCTTGTTTCCTCCTTAAAGCACTGAATTCGGTAATGTAGTATAAAAAGTCTTTCTTGTCTGCCCAGTGTTTATGAAAGGCATCATCTAAGACTATGATATCAGCAATTGAATTAGGAGGAAAACTCCTGAACCACTTTCTTGCTTCCCCATTTAGAATCTGTACGAATAATCTCATCCACAAATCAACATGCTCTACATTGAAATTATCTGCAAAACTATAAAATGAACTCAAATGCTCTTCAATAGTAACTGCTCCATATCCATTGAATCTGGGCAAGTATCTCATATAATAATTTGGTGGAAAGGCAAACATGACTTGTGGAAGAACCAAAGGGGCATACCTTGCTGCAACTATTTCATCCATTCTGTCTGCAGCCATATTAGCTATTTTTGGTTCTTTGGGAGTAAGCAAGATTGGTGATGTTGGAGGTGAAAATGTTCCTTGTGTATTACAACATAGATGTACTACCACTGAGTCTTGATATTTAGTAGATAAGGATTTCTCTTTTGGACTATGATCAGATAATGGGCTAAGAAACAGAGGATTCTCAAAAGAAAAATAATGTGATTTAAAATCCTCAGATGAGAGATATTCAAGAGATGACGAAGGTGTCTCTAGTTAACTCTTAATATCTGTGTTGTGACCTCTCAAAGTTTCAGTCACAGGCAAGATGTCTTAATATTCATGTTTAATGAGTTCAGTAAGTAAGTTCCACTATTCTAGATTTAATTCTGAGACAATTGAAGGGAATAAAACTGTAGCAGGCTCAATAACAGGTTTAATTTAACTTTCAGGATTCACCTCTTCATCTACTTGGGTTTTGGTGATTTCATAGGATTTTCCTTGAGAAATTTCTGAATACAATTTTCCTTTTAAGAGTGAAGATTGTCCATAAAGAACTTTAGGTTTTCTTAGTAACTTTTCAGGATCTGGAACTGCTGCAACAGGCTCAGGATCTGGATTTTTCCTGGTTACTGGTCTCTTAGTAGATGATGAAGAAGTTAGAGGAGTTTTAGTTCCTTTACCTTCTCTTTTAGGAGCCAGAATTACCACAGAGGAGTCGCTGGGTGAATAATCATAGTCCTAAATAATGTCCAAAATCTTGTTCACCATCAAGATCTGAATCTAATCTTGTCGTTTCCCCAGGGAAGATATCTTCGTTTCTTTGTCCACGGCAGTGGCGCAAAAAATGTTGGTCCCTAAAGTTTCACTTGACTGTGAGAGGGCAAGCTAGGGCATCATCGTTTTATTGCAAAGTGTTTAGAAGGTTTTTATAATTTGGTTTTTTGAAGAAGGTGGTTGAAAACTAGCTCAAGGTTATAACATAACATGAAAATCAGGATCAGAACATAGCATATCCCATTGACTGAATAAAAGGTAGACACATAGATGGATTAAACCAATAAGAAAAAGAGAAGATGAAGCCTTCAATTTGTCAACTTCACATAAAACCTTGTCTCAGAATATCATAAATAAACAAGATCATCAACTTGATATCAAAACTTGAAAATAATCTCCACAATAAATTTTTCACTGTATTAATTAACAATCAAGAAACAAAAGCATTGCAATCTGAATAATGAATTCAAACATGAAGAAAGAAAACAGAGTAGAAAAAAGTGTCTAACCATCCATATGCCTTTGTTATTAAGTGTCAAATAGAATAATAATGCCTTACAAGGAGTTTTCATAATAAGTCTTTGGATCTCCAATTTTTCGACCAGAACACAGTCTTTCCTCTGCCTATTTAAGCTATCCACAAAACCTCTAGATCCTATCATCTAGTCTACTTTTAATGACTAGATCCGAATAGTATCTATCTACTGGGGAACTTAGCTCAAAAAGGGCTTTTACAATCCAAAAATAGATGATTGCTCAACATCTTGATATTGTATGATCTTGTCAGCATTACATTTGATTCTACAAAATAGGGATTAGTTTGATCTAGACATATAGTTCGAGGTCTTTGTATTTCACAGGCCAAAAACGAGTAGACACTGCCATATTTCCTAGAAAACACCAAAATTATGATTGTAGCAATCTTCATGAAACCTTTAGGATATAATCACAGCAGTATCTTTAGCATTTTTTTGTTTGAGCTTTGTGGTAAGAATGACATTGTTCCAATAGAGTCTAAAGTTTATTTCTCTTATTTCTTTGAGCAATGCCCTTTTATCTTTTTTCTTCTTTTTGAAACCTTGAATCCTTTATTGCTGACGAGCATTCCATTGTTCTATTTGTGGCTTTTCTTTCTTCAACTGTCTCACTGTTTTCTGGAATTCCTTGATCCTTTCTTTATCAGTTCTGATTTTAACCGTGAATTTTGAGAACTCTTCAAAAGGTGTAGACTCATTCAAATTTAAGGCAACCTTGGGTTCTTTCAATTTAAATTGGTATTTAGAAACCAATACTGAGCTATGTTCTTCACCAGAACTTGTTGAATCCATGGCTTCAGGCACCTCTTATATGTGATCTGAGTCTACAAGGTAATCCTTTTTATTCTCAAGAATCTCACTAATACCTTTAGCAATTTCTTTAGTGTTTGCCAATCTGGTTGTAGCTCTCATTACAGGTCCTGTAGATGATGAAAAAAATTGTTTACCTTTGTTTATTGGTTTCTTAAGCAATGGAGTTCCTTTTGCTTTTTTCCTGGTACCTGCTTCAACATCTTCAGAGTGGTCTTCTATAACTATGATGTTTTCTTCTTTAATCGATGGATTATACATGGCTTTAGACTTCAACCTGTAGTGAGATCGGAAGAGCGGTTCAGCAGGAATGCCGAGACCGATCTCG
>CBVK0100830237.1:0-10787 GCA_900067695.1 Picea abies
CCAATGTTCCCAACGAGACAGTCTCTCACTTGTCCAAACTCACCTTTGATGGTGGAGGCACTACATATGCTAAAGACCACCTTAACAAGTTTTGGTGAAAATGCATCAAACATGACATCTCAGATTTAGGATTTTTATGCAGACTGTTCGCCTTTACTTTTAGAGGTCAGATCAAACATTGGTTTGAATCCTTTCCAGCATGTCACATTTTTTATTGGTTTCAATTTGTAGATGAGTTTCTAGATGCTATTGAAATTTATGATTTTGATCAATTATGTGAAGAATTTCATACTTCGCTAATCAACGACGATCCATATTCAGAAGACTTTTTGACAAGAGTCTATCATATCCTCTATAAATTTAATCTCGATGACATGTCATTGGCATTAAATCTCTTCTATGATGCTTCCATCCCTTCCATCCAGTCATGTTCAATCAAGAATGAAGAACCAATTGCAAATCCTATCACTCAACTGCAAGAACAATCTTCTTCACAAGAAGAGAAAAATTCTTCCGATAATGTTGAACAAGCCAGGGAGGTAGAATCTATTGATCAGGCTCTTATTGACAACCAAATTGGTTTTTCCTTTGAATCATTGTATTTTCAGTCTAAGACTAGTATGGAAGATGAATCGTTTCTAGCTCAAGGTGAATACCCCCATTCTTGTAACTCATGCTCTAATCAACATTTAAAACCAGTCATTGAAGAACACTTAAGTGACAAAAATCGTCTAGAATGTTTTAGTACTCCTATGAAACTGATTAGAGAAGAAGTTACGCAACTAGAAGAAGAAACTTTAAACCTTCATCCTCAAAATGCACTTTGTTCACAGGAAAGACTAGATGTTGGTCACATAAATTTTGAATTATCTATCACACAAAAGGCAAATCCAGATGATCATATTATGTTCAGGAATTCGTCACCAAAATAGAGTAAGAGTTTTAAATAAAGTGAAGAGAATTGTCTTGAGAATACCATTGTTGAGTATCATAGTTCAAGAGATTCTTTCCATCTGCTTATTTCTAATTCCTTTTATTCTTTATATCCTGATCTATTCCTAGATTCTGGTGGACTTGACATCTTACCTATGACATACTACTCTTTTCCACCACAATCATATCCTTTCGATATGCTAAATTTTGGTGAAATTAATTATGAACCTAACATTGATAAACTTGGATTTGATGCTTGTTCACTTTCATCACTCATATGGGAAGAAGACATGTTGCGAGATGATTTTACACAGTTTATTGTTGAAAAAGACAATGCACTATATTTTATGGAGATCAAACATTCTAAGTTTCATATTCGTTCTTTGCTTGGCTCGAATCTTAATGTTTATACTTCACATTTTGAAATGATCAATCTCATCGAAGGAAACATTCAAACCAATGATCCAATTGATTGCACGAATCCTCCTATGATGAGTTTCCCATTGATATATTTGTTTCATCAAAGTCATGGTTTGCATCCTCATTCTTGTGAAAGGATCTTAGGATGGCTTGAGTATTCATATATGAAAAAATTTCATAATAAAGACAAAGTTGAGCTTGCTTTCTTTCTACCCAAGTATCTTGGAAGTAGGCATGACATGTTTCTTTTAGATCCTCCATCTGAAGAAGTTAATGAACACTTAGAGAATTGTCAGGAGGATGGGGAATTTTAGCCTTGGCTAATGGTTATTCCATTTCCTCGTAATCCTGACAAGTTGTTTAAACCTACTTACACTCGCCCATGACATTATGACCCTTGTCGCGACAAGATTGTGCAATGGCTGGAGGATTCATACATCAAGAATACTGAAGGGAATGGTAAGATCATGCTTACTTTGTTTTTAGATGTTGATTATGAAGGTAAGCGTGATATGTTTCTGTCATTTGTTGATATATTACCATTCTTTTTAATAATGTTTGATTTTGTTTCCATTGCAGGATTGGAGTTACTCCGATGGGTACATTGGAAACATGACTTCACATAGTATCCTGATGTGTTTAATAGTTAGGGTAGGTTTAGGAATAGGTTTTCTTTCAGTTTGATTTCTCACTATTTCTCTTTGTAATAATGCAATCATGAATGCAAGTGGGCACACAACGAGAACCATAATACGGCTTTTTTCAGGGAAGTCCCCTTGATCCTTTTCTCTTTACTCTTAGTTGAACATTTATTTTCAAAAACGCAGTATCGTCATGAAAAAAAGTAAAGAGATAAATAAACCTGAATCAACCCTAACCCAAGGTACCACGAGTAAGACTGCTTTCCCATCAATTAGGATTTTCCTACTTTCTTTCAGTTTCCCAAGGGATTTGTTGCATGAGGTTTTCAGATGCACCTTCTGTACATGTTTGTTTTTTGTTTTTGTTGTTTGGATTTCTTTGCTTTCCAATTTTTTCTCCGCTGGTGTGTTTTTATTTCTCCCTTATGCTTATTAGTTTTTGTTGTTGAAGTACACATACCTAAATTTCAGAACTGTTCAGACAAGGAAAATGGAAAATTCTTTCACTTAAATGACTGCTGAAAAATTGTAGAAACATCAATTATATACTTCTGAAATTTACATCTGTATTGGAAAAAACTATTGTTTGAAAGAAGCTAATTGATTTCGATCTGTAAGTAAAGCCTGTCACGATCATCTATTATCTTCTCACGCTGTCCCTATTCGTTAAGGGAATGACTCATAAGATGTCTCACTGCCTTAGAAAGTTGGTTCTGTAAATAAACCATCTCTGGATCTTAATAAAGGACATTTTTAAAAAATTCTGTTGAGGTCTAAAAAAAAAATATGTTAAAATATCATAATTTTCAGCATCACCTCGCTCAACTATATATCATTAAAAAACAAAATAAATCATTAAAAGAGTTGTGGGACGTGCTTGTAAACCCACCAGGATGTTGAACAGTTCTGTTGGCAGCGGGTAAATGCATGCATGATACCAAGACAACTTCACTGGGGTACTGAACAGGCCCACTGGCAGCGAAGCAATGTCGGGTATGTGAAAATTAGTAAATATGAAACCTCTTGACCTTAAAATGTCCTTTACTCTGGTCTGGAACTTCTTGGCAGGATACAGATATCAGAGTGGGTTAAATGGCAACCCTGTCGAGGCTATGAATGCCTGCTGGCAGCAATGGCTCTATCAACAGTATTGGGGATTTTATATTTAATATCGTGGCTCGCTTGTCTTAAGATTATTATCAGTTTTCATCCTTTAAACACTGCTGGAATATTTGATTAATGATAATGTTTACACGATTTTCTGGTTGTTATTTTTGAGTTAAAAGTTTTCTCATGATCTTAATCTGAATTTGTTCTTTTGGCAGAGATAACTGCTTCTACCAGTGTGTCGCCATTGTTGGTAGCCAACTCGTATTTTATACTGTCCTTATAAGCTGCCTACACTAGTGTTTTGCAAACCTTGATTTTCGTCGCAATATTTGGAATAAAACGACACTATTATTTCGTGCATTTGCACACTTACCTTTGTTCTCATTTTCATGACTGCAAGCATGAAAAATTTGATTTCGAAGTCATATTAAAAAATCACTTGATTATTATCATCACTCTTGTCTATATGTTCATTTCGCTTCCAATTTAATTATGTTGATACAATTGCCAAGAATCTAAGATTCTTTACTCCTTTGGCATTTTTGTTGTTAATATGATTTCAATTTATATGAGGCTGTGATGATTTGTTAAGGATTGTGATTCAATAGTTGATTTATTGATGGTTTGATTTATATGTTCTTTCATCGATTTCTTTGACACATTGGTTTGATGAAGACACATTGACGTTGTAGTTATACCCTTGGTGTGATCATTTCACACAACACATATTTCATATGATCGAACCCTTGGTGTTGATTTCGAATCATTTTGGTTTTAAAACTATGCTAAAACTATGGCTCGCGCAAATGTTTGTTCCATTGTTTGAATGGAAAATTTTTTGACATATGCATAGTTATTTGAAAAGATTTATGTGCCGTCAGTTGTACTGTGGGAATGACTGTTTTGCATGGGCTGAGCTAACTCCACCACCTTCGCACATTCGGTCATTAATGTCTTTCCCCTATCCCGGGTCACCTCTGCTAGTTTTTGGGCGAGTCTGTGAGTTGTCAACCCTGCGTGTACTCTGTTAAAACCCTTACCCATGCACCTTGCTCACCCTGTGCTCCTGTCTATGGCACCGGTGGTGCATATAGAACCAAATGGTAGCCAAGCTCTGTTGCTATTCTATAATGCCCGTAAGGATTTAGAAAATAGTGGTTGGCTGGTGTTTATACAGAGGTTCGAGGGTTTCAACATTTCGGTTTCCCAACAATTCACCCTCACCTTTGACGGTTGTCGAGCTAAAGTTGGAGACATACAGCTCAAGCTAAATGAAGAATTCATAAGCTCTGCTACAGGACTAGAAGCCACAGGGGAAAGGTGGTTTAAAAAATCCAAAGTCGACGAGGTGTTGTGGCCATTACTATTAACTTCAAGGAAGATTGTTTCCTGTGATAAAGGTATGCCTATTTCTACCCTCAAATCCAGGTGGCACAATCTTTTGGTAATTGTGAAATAGTTTGTGACCTGTGAAGGTCGGTATGGCTTGGTATTTTTGTATCACCTCCAGTTATTGATGAACTTCATGGGATAGCCTTTGAATATGACACATTACTTCTTGTGTAGTCTTTACAAGATGTCTAAGAGATTCAAACGTGAGAAGACTGATAGTAACTTGTTTCATCACAGCTTGATTAGGCTCATCATCGTCCACCATTTGAGCCTTCATGGCGATAATTGGCAAGCCTTTCTATCTAGAAATGGCTTCACTAATCCGGAGTCTGTTCAAATCGACAAGGCTATGGTCAGTGAGACTTTGACTGGACCAGCCATGCCACTTCATATCCTTCTACCCCCTGTCAAACCCTCAGTTTGCCCTGACTTGGACCTACTCGACACTATGATTAACCCATGTGCTAAGGATGATATTAAGACAGTTAAGAAGCCTTTAAGACAGTTAAGAAGCCTGTGAGTAAGAAAGTCAAGGGTAATACTACTGCCAACAGTAAAGGGAAGAAAAATGCTCGATCAATCTCAAGACTTGCCTGGAACAAACCCAATCCAAATGTCGACCAACAGCCCATAGTGTTGAGTGAGGACTTGGACTCCGATATTGAGCATTTCCTAGCTGAGGAGTACCCCTATTCCTATGGCCTATGCTCCAAGCAACCCTATGACTATGTTTCTAACTTACCCCCTTGCCTCAAAAATGATCCAAACTACCCAGGAATCAAGATGCACAAGGAAACCCCTGGTAACCTGAACAAACCCTTGCCTGTGACACCAGAGCCTAATCAATTATCGTGTACACAGTGCAATGTTTGGCTAGAGCATTATTATACCGATGTTCCCTTGCTGCAATCAAAGATCAAATCGTTAGAGGAGCAAGTTATAGTGATGTCAAAAGAAAGAGACAGGCTTCGAGGCAACGACAATAAACAAAAAACCACTAGTTCAATTGTCTTCAAGAACGTCGAGGCCGCAACAGCCTTCGTCAATTCCAAGTTATCATGATCGAAGCCTTTTCTTATTGTTCAAGTGCATATGAATTTCAATGACCAATTGGCATGCTGTGGCAATTTGAGAGATGTTTTAATGATACAGTCTTGTTATAGGTTGTTAGCTTTAGTCAAACTTGGGAGATTATCCCTAGATTTTTGTAAACTGATTTGATAATTCCCACAGGGATGGTTTACCCTATGGGAAGTCTTTAAATACTTGTTATTTTTTTTGTAAGGGGGCATCATCATCACTGTTGGGAGAACCAGATTATGGATTTATGATTTAGACTAAGATGAAAGTTGATGTCTTGCAACAGCTTTCGCTTTCAATATATCAAACTTTTGTTTCAAGTTTTATTCATGTCAGTTTGCAGTTGATTATAGACTACTTTAGATATCGTAATTCATTGCATGTTGATGTGATTTAATTTAATGTGTTATCCATATCCGATCTCTCTTATTTAAAAAATACAACAATTACTCTATTTCAATTTAATGAATACAGGTTTATCTTTTTCATTAATTGAGTTGATTTGTACAAATTTTGCACAAGGATTTATCTGACTGCTATGATTTGTAAATTATAAGATTGTTGTAATTTTTTATGTCTTGTTTGTCCTGTAATTATATCTGAAGAGAACAGCAGCTTCCTGTTTACGAGAAGCTCATGGAGAATCCGGTGCGGGTTTACTCCCACCGAACAGCTGAATCAATTACTGCATACGGGACAATCCTGAAGCATTACTTCAGGTCAGTTTGTTATCGTCATTTGATAGTTAATTTGTTAGTGTAATATAAGTAGTTTAGATAGATATATGTATAGTTCAGATTTGTAGTTAGAGTTATTATTTTAGTTGCTTAGCTTAGATAGTTTTTATTCAATTTCTTTTTATAAAATTATAAAAATCAAAAAACAATAGGTCCCTGTCTTAGGACAGATTACAAATGACTTTTGCAGGTTTTCATTTAAATCTGTAATCTGTAAATACTGTATATTTGTAATTGGATCTGATTCTGTTGGTAATTGAACTTTTAATTTTATAGAATTATAGTTGTATAATTTAGGTAATAGATTGTATATATGTATTTTAGGTTTATTATTTAGTTAGCTTTAATTATTGTTTTTATTTAGGTTAGTTCTATAGTGTAGTTTTTATTTGTTTTCCTAGGACTTAGATCATCCAACGGAGCTGCTAAACCCGTCAGGGTGGGTTATCCCAAATGACTTGGGTTATTTAGACAACCCTGGATCGGATCCACTCTTCCAATTGGCGAGCGTTCATTTTCTCCCGTCAATAGGTATGCTACAAACAGTAAAGGATACAGATGCTATAATAAGAGGCTGCATAAAATGGTTGATTGTATTGATGTAAAAGTTGATGAAGGAATCCCAACAAGAGAGATGTATAGTAATGAGTCTTCTACAAAAGACACAGCTAAAGTTGAATATGAATAGGTCCAAGAATCAGAAAACGAAGACTCTGAATCAGATGAAGACTCAGACACTCAGACAGACTCAAATCCGTAGTCAACTTCAAATTCCTCCTCCAGAATCATTCAAAAGAATCATCCTGCAAGTCAGATAATTGGAGAAAAAAGATAAAGGTGTACAAACTGGGAGAAAGCTAATCAAAACCAACGAACAATCTCATATAGCTTTCATATCCATGATGGAACCCAAGAATTTCAATGAAGCCAACAAAGATGACCACTGGGTTAAAGCAATGAATGATGAACTTGATCAGATTGAGAAAAACAATATGTGGGAGATGGTTCATAGACCTGAAGATAAAAACGTCATTGGCTCCAAATGGATCTTTAAGAATAAGTTGAATGAGCAAGGACAAGTTGTCGGGAACAAAGCAAGGTTAGTCTGTAAAGGATATGCTCAGATAGAAGGACTAGATTTTAATGAAACATTTGTGCCCGTAGCAAGATTAGAAGCTATAAGAATGTTTCTTGCCTATGTTTGTCATAAAAGGTTTAAAGTCTATCAAATGGATGTCAAGTCAGCTTTTCTTTTCTAAATGGAGATTTAAGTGAAGAAGTCTATATGGAACAACCATAGGGTTTCAAACTGTCAGATAACCATGAATTAGTATGCAAGCAAAAGAAATCCTTATATGGGTTAAAACAAGCCCCTCGAGCCTGGTATCACAGACTAGATATGTATCTCAAAGACAAAGCATTCAAGAGAGGAACAGTTGACAACAATCTGTATATTAAAACAAAGGATAATAATTTTCTCATCGTATTGGTCTATGTAGATGACATCATCTTCAGATGTAATAATGATCCATTGGTACAATGGTTTGCTTCTGCCATGGAATCTGAGTTTGAAATGTCCATGATAGGAGAACTGTCATTTTTTCTTGGTCTGCAAATTACTAAAAGGTCTGAAGGGATGTTCATTTCTCAAGAAAAATATCTAAGAGAAATGATGAAAAGATTTCAAATGGAAGACTCCAAACCTGTGGGTGCACCTATGGTTACTAGATGCAAATTAATCAAGGATGATGACTCACCAGATGTTGATCAAAGTTCATATAGATCAATGATAGGAAGCCTATTGTACATCACAACATCTCGCCCAGACATAATTCATGTTGTAGGAATGGTAGGAAGATTTTAGTCTGCATCTAAACAGAGTCATTTGCAAGCTGTAAAAAGAATATTTAGGTATTTGAAAGAAACAATGACTTATGGTCTGTGGTATCCCAGAAATTAGAATTTTCAATTAACTGCTTATTCAGATGCATATTGGGAAAACTGTGTTGATGAGAGAAAAATCACCAGTAGAGGATCATTCTTCTTGGGTGACTCATTAGTAGCATGGCTTAGTAAAAAGAAAGGTTCCATTTCTTTATCAACCACAGAGGCAAAGTATATTGCTGCTGCTACCTGTTGCACTCAGGTATTATGGATGATTCAGACACTTGTAGACTTGGAGGTAAAATACGTTGCACCGATCCCAATTCATTGTGATAACACTAGTGCCATTAGTGTGTCTAAGAATCCTATATTCCCATAAAATACCATTTTCTGAGAGAGCAAGTCACTAATCAAGTTGTTCAGGTCCAGTACATTCCAACCATAGAACAAATTGCAGAAATATTTACTAAACCCCTAGCTAAGACACCTTTTGAATATCTCCAACAGAAGATGGGTGTCATTCTGTCTCACACCTGAGAGAGTCCATCTTGTTAGGGAGAGTTTTGTATTGTTTGAATATCTAATGCCTCCTAAAAATTACTGCAAAAGCTCAGGGGGAGCATGTTTGTTTTGACATTGATGTCAAAGGGGGAGAAAAGGAGTGGTCCGGGCCAGATGCTACAGTTGGAGGTCCAAACGGATTAGCGAAGACGCTCAGGGTTGCCATCAATACCAAAGGGGGATATTGTTGGCATGTTTTATGGGAAATGTATTCTTGTCATTGATGGCAAGTACAACAGCGATAATGGCTTGAGTACAGGAAGGATGTGCTAGGTGGGCTCCAGAAGTATTTTGGGAAGAAGATGCAGAGAAATGGCTTGAGTACAAGAAGGATGTGCCAGGAAGGCTCCAAAAGTCTTTTGGGAAGATGATGCAGAGCAAGGTCAACAAGATCAGAGTATGCAGTGATGGATCTCATTAATATTTCCCGATAAATGTCAGATCTGAGCCAAAGGTCCGACCGACATTGGATCTAGGAGAACCTGCATGCTCTTTAATGAGCAAGGTGAAATGCAAAACCCCGAAATCATGAAACAGGTGCATCGCTCGAAGTTTTGACTACCGGAGTTTCAGATATCGGGAGATAGAGAAGTCTTAGACTCTCA
Organism: Picea abies; assembly: GCA_900067695.1. Taxonomy (NCBI): domain Eukaryota; kingdom Viridiplantae; phylum Streptophyta; class Pinopsida; order Pinales; family Pinaceae; genus Picea; species Picea abies. Next base: position 9,364 of record CBVK0100830237.1, read on the forward strand.
TCATCACGAGTCCCGAAGTGTCAAAATGTGAAATAATGAAAAACCTGAAACAGGCGCACCACTAAAAGTATTGAATACTAGGTTTTCGGTTACCGGGAGATGGAGATGTCAGAGACTCTCATCAACAGGAGTCCCGAAATTGCGAAGTGAAAAATGGTGAAATGATCTAAGCTGTTGGTTTAAGGAGATTGTGGACCGTTGATCTGACTCCATTTCAAAGTATTGGACATTGTGGATTTCGGATACAGAGAGATGGAAATGACAAAGATTCTCATCATGAAGAGTCCCAAAGTCGTGAAATGATAAAGAATCCATACCAGAGTTTCGGATACCGGGAGTAGGAGGAGTCAAGAGAGAAGACTCTTCATCACAAGAGTCCTGAAATCATGAAACCCAAAGTCGCGAAATGTCACAAACTACATACCGGAGGTTTGGATACCAGGAGTTGGAGATGTCAAGGTCTTTCACCATAGGAATACCGAAATGCCGAAACACAAAATTGCGAAATGCAGTTTCGACTAAGGCTGAGTTCACAGCCATTGGTCACATCAACGAAAGATGGGGGAAGGAGTTAGTGAAGACAAGCTCCTTTTCAGAGTTTCAAGGGTCAGGAAATGGAGAGTACTAAAATTCTCCACCACAGTGATCCCGAAATGCCGAAGAGTAGAATGCCGAAATGAACGCAATATTTAGAGAAGTTAATCCAATGGTGCAGATGAAACTGAAGAAGATCGGAGGGATACTATAGCACTTCACAGTGTAACTGCTAGAAACCACTGATGGTTTCTTCCAGAGGACTCGAAGAGACTTCTGTGTGATTTCTAGAGGAACTGAAGGGTCACAAGGAATCTTCCAGTAGGAGAAAAGACTGTTCGCGGAGGCTATTGACAGTTGGAAGAGCATTGGAGCCATTAACTACGATAGAGAGGTTGAGGTCGACTGCAACAGAAGATGAAGAATCTCAACTGCCTGTGATGTGAAGGAATTTGATCATGACACCCAGTGATGATGGACAGATGTGCTTAACAAATAGTGAAGCTGAAGATTTGTGATGATGAAAAGGCAGAGCACTCGACATGCAGAGTACGGAAAACTATTGGATGAAGGGATACATAAGATGCATGTGAGGCAAGGAGGAGGGGCAGAGTAGCAGAAATGGAAAGAAGATAAAGGGTGCATTAAATGGGAAGTGTGCACAGAGCATGAAGGGAGCAGAAAAAAAAGTGCAAGGGATGTGTGCAGGAAGAGAGTGAGGTAGACAGAGCAGTGAAATCTTGCAAAATAGTGATGAGACTGGTAATCCGTTGTTTCACATTATTTCACCATAATAAGTTTCAGTAACACATATTCATAAATCAAGGTGGTATAGAGGTTCTAGGGAGGACTGGTGTCCTCAGAGGTTCAAGTGGGTGCTTGAACACAGG
>CBVK0100830243.1:0-28657 GCA_900067695.1 Picea abies
TCTTTTCTTCTCTTTTGCTCACTTTGACCCAATAACAGTCACTGTGTCTTCCGCGTAGTTTGCATTTCACCTTTTCTTCATTGACTGTTGCTTACTTCCATAACCAAGGGCCAACAGGCCCCCAACACTCACTTGTGATTTGTCCCAAGGCACTGCAGATCTGATTCTTCTATTTTACTTTGACTTCAGAGTACGCAATGCAGCCTTTTCTTTATGCTCTATGCCTCCTCTCCTTCCCTATGAAGACTGTCGTTTTTGTGTTTGGTACCCACTTTCAACTACACCTGGTACCTAGACCCTTTTCCTTATGCTTTTACTTAGAGTTGCGAGGCAGTTGGTTGTCATAGTACAACTTCAGTCGGCTCCCGTTCACTAATCCTTCCTTCCATTCTCCATTCAAAGTCTTCAACTATGCAACTCCTCCTTCTGTAACATAGGCGACCTCATATGGCTTGAGCCAATGCGTGTGAAACTTCCTAGGATGATTTATGAACTTACTGTCATATACCAGTACTAGATCACCTTGCTTGAATGCCTTCTTCTTGATTTTCCTATCATGATAGGCCTTTTCTCTTTCCTTTTGCACCTGCTGATGGAATCCTGCAATAAATTTATCTTCTTCAAGTTCGATCAATTGCGCAAGCCTCTCTTGAACAATGCCAGTGTTGTCCATATCTATAAAGGCATCAATTATTAAGCTTGGTACTAGTTATTTCATTGGAACAATGACTTTGAGACCATACACCAACTTGAAAGGGGTCTGCATTGTTAGTTTCTTATAGGTGGTTCTATAGGCCCAAAGTACTACTGGTACTCTTAAATCCCAGTCATCCCTTTTCACACTGCAAATTTTCGTCAACGTTGTCTCCAGGATCTTGTTGAATGATTCCATTGTCCCATTTTCTTGTGGATGGTAAGGCATGCTCTTCTGATGGTGGAATGCAAATTCCTCAGTCAGGGCTTCAATTTTTTTATTTATGAAATGTGTGCCTTGATCACTCATAAGGATATTTGGGCATCCAAACCTGGTTATGATGTCATCAAATATGAAGCGTGCAGCTTTAGTTTCACTACAATGCTTAACTGCTCTTTCTTCATCCCATCTGGTCAAGTATTTTATCGCAATAATTATGTACCTTAATCTTGTGTGATTTCCGGGTGGGTTTATAAGTCCTATGAAGTCAATGGCCCATTTCTCAAATGCTTGTAGGGTCAGTTTTGGTGCTAATGGAATTTCATCTCTTTTATATGGTTTTCCAACTCTTTGGCATACATCCTAGGCGTGGTAATAGTCCTTGGCATCTCTGTGTAAGGTAGGCCACCAAAGACCAGCTCTAAGAACCTTCTGCACAGTTTATTTCCCACCGTAATGTCCTCCTATGATGCCTTCATGAGCTTCTGCAAGGATCAATGGTCACTTTGAATCCATAAAATGTCTTCTCAGTATCTCATCAGGTCCCATCTTGTATAGTTGTCCAGCTATAATTGAGAATTTTGCAGCGCACACTACTAGTTGTTTCTTCTGGGGAATTGTATACTCACTAGGTGCCATTCTTGTTGACAGGAACTGAACTATCTCTGTGAAGTGGTCATCAATCGTTCTAATGGATAACAGTTGTGCATCCAATAGTGCATCCTCCAAACTAGTCGTCTCTTATCCGTGTTCCAACCTTGACAAGTGGTTGGGACCTTTGTTCATTCTTCTTAGCTTAACCATAATTTCAAAATTATATTCCTGAAATAGAAGAATCCATCTGCATATCCTTCCCCCCAAAACTAATTTTTTGACTAGGTATTTCAGCGTGGAGTGATCAGTAAACATTTTAAAGTGCCCTCCCAACAAGAAGTGGAGAAATTTATGGAGTGCATACACCATGGCTAACCCTTCTCTCTCAATGGTGGTGTAATTAATCTTAGTTGTGGATAGTTTTCTGTTGGAAAAAGCTAATGGGTGGTCGATTTCTCCTATTCTCAGTTGTGCTAACACATCTCCTAATGCAATGGAAGATGCATCGACATGTATGTGAAATTTCTTGCTCCAATCTGGAAAAACCAGGATAGGCGCAATAACGATATTTTGTTTTAGCGTGTCGAAGCTCTATTGGCATTCTTCGGTCTAGTGAAATTAACAATATTTCTTCAAAATATTCTCCATGGGTGCTGTAATCTGGGCATATCCCTTAATGAACTTCCTATAATACCCAGTATGACCCAGTGCATTGCGCAGCATTTTGAATGAAGTAGGAGGTGGAAGATCAACTATAATGGTGACTTTAGATGGATCTACCAACAATCCATTCTTGCATACAATATGACCTAACAGCCCGCCAAATGGTGAGAAGAAGATGCACTTCTTAAGATTCAAGGCAATTTGACACTGCCTGCATTTGTCCAACATTATCCTTAGACATTCAATATGATTTTTCAATAAACTAAAAACAATCCAATCATCGAAATATGCTTCTAGAAATTTATGTACAAACTCCTTGAATGCTTCGAACACCACCTTGGAAAAGATGGCTGGGGCATTCTTCAATCCAAATGGCATCACTTTATACTCATAGGATCCCCATTTTGTTGAAAATGTGGTCTTGGGGTGATCTTCCTTGGAAATCTAGATCTGATGGTATCCTAAAAATATGCCTGTAAAATAATATACTTCTTGGTCTCCCACATTATCTAACACATCGTTAGTGAATGGCGTAGGGAAGGGGTCATGCAAACAAGAATTGTTCAGCTTCTTGAGATCTATACAGATCATGATCTCTCCTGTCTTCTTGTCCTGTACCACCATAGGGCTAATCCACTCTGACTCATCCTTAGGTTCTATAATCCCTGCTTCCAGCATTATGTCGAGCTCAATCTTCACTTTCTCCTTATATTTAAGGTTCCATCTGTAGGGTCTTTGTTTCAATGGTCTTGCAACTAGTTTCAAAGGGATCTTCATCTCTCCCATAGGCCCTTTAATTCCCTTCATATCAGTGAACTTGGTTTGAATCAAGTCATGATATTCATGCAGTAATTATGTTATCTTGCCGATAGTAGCAACATCCCAGTAATCTCCAACATTTGCAAGATTCAGTGTCTACTTTGTTCGAATATTGACTTTCCTAATCTTGATTGGTTGTCCAATGAATGGTACCTCAACTCTTGGTCCTTCCACATCTCTTTGGCCTTTTGTTTCGGTGATGTTCACCTTCCTAGGATCATCGTCCTCATCAGCATTGATGTTGTAACAGCCTTGCAGTTTATGGAGAGGCGCAATCCATTCGTCCTTTTCTTGTTCTAAAGGGAGGCTAGAGGCATCCTCAAATACTTTATGTCTGACAATTTGTAATGCCTAATATACTGAAGGAAATTGACTTTCAAATAAGAAGGTAGTTACAAAATTTTGAGTCATAGCTTCCCAATCTACAGTGACGAGGTGCATCTCTGCTTGAAGGTACTAGTTGATAGGTTTCGTGTCTAGTGTGTTAATGAATTTGTGCACCCACTACTCTTGAGGAATGTTGCTCCAAGATTCCTCACAACTTTTCACATGGTCCTTTGGGAAGCTTCGACCTGTGTACCAAACTTCGCAGTCTTCTACTTATGTTGAGAACCATGCTGTCATCAAGGTACAACACTGTACCCAGTCTGCAATGTTGGTTTTGTGTGTCCCCCACCATCTTGCTGGGATTGCTTTCAAGGCCTCATCCATTGCCAAAAATCTTTTTTACATTGTTATACTTTCTTCAAAGTCCGAAAATAAGGTTTCTAAAGGATTCAGACCATCAAAGGTGGGTAAGTTACTTACTGTTGTGATAATCCAGCGAACTTCTCTGGTTAATCTAGCACATCTTCTTGTAGATACTTCATACATTTTTTTCTCTCAATTCTCCAGTGCTTCTTCTGAGTCTGATGAACATGCATTGTCACTTCACCATCTTATTTTTAGATTGGCCATAGGATTAATGTAATCTTGTTGTCTGGATGTTAGTTTGTATATGTTTTCCAGCTCATATGTGCGATCTTTCTCTCTGATGGCCTCTGTGTATCACTAACCTTCATCTGGATCTAAAGGCACAATGACCCTAAGGCCATCTCTTTCAAAATTCATACGTCTTTTATTTAAATCAACTATAGAGGAATTATTGAAAGCCCAATCAATTCTTAACAGTGCAGGGTAAGGACAGCTATCATCAACTATCTCAATTACCTTAAAATATGCAAATGTTCTTACTCTGTCGATGTCCACAGGGACATGTTCCGGTCTGCCAAAGGGGAATATTAGCCATCCTAAGCCTGATAGGGGAATATATCAACTTGGGTTTTCCCATTAGTGCCCAAGTTTTCTTTATCATGACATTGACCTTCGACCCTAAGTCAAGGACCACATAGTCTATATCAAATTCTCCTATTTGAGAATTCAAGTATAATTCCTTATTTTTCCTTCTCTTTTTAGCGATTTGGTGTACTGACCTATTCAGTAAGGGGTCTATCTTTCCTAGCTGATACTGTCTGATTAAATTTTGTAGTTCTTGTACAATGCTCTCATCCTAAATCAACTTAATACACGTATATAGAAATTCCATGAGCTTGCTTACCTCTTTTCCTTCTCTTAGAGAAGCAGACTGATCAAATGCCTGAGGAATTCCATGTTCTCTCACTTCTGGTCATCTCTTTGATGAAGAGCATTGATCTCATTTGTAATGTCCCTTTCCAATAGGAGCTCTAGAGAGGAGGCTTAATGGTATAAACCACCCTATTAGACAATAGTCAAGGCCAAAGAGGGGTAAACATGGTTACTAGAGGTCACTCCAGTCACAGGTGTTATATTCGGAAAGTGACATTGAACTAAAAAGGGTTAAAAGTTCTTTTAAGTCATTATGAGATAAAAATAGAAGTCAACAGTGAATTAGGGTTTCATCAGTGATTTAGGGTTTTGGAAGTCAACAGTGAATTAGGGTTTCATCATGATTTAGGGTTTTGGAAAGCTATAAAGGAAGGGTCAGCGACCTAATTCATCATTATGCAGATTATGACTTGTCATTAAGGAGAAGAGGCACATATCAGGAGAGATAGTTCAATGTATTCCAGGAGGAAGACACCAGTTGGTTGATTTTGGTATTGAAAGACACACCCTAGTCACTGGGAAGATCATCCAGGTCTTCCATCATTCTTCATTGATTCCACAGTGCTCCCATATTCCCGGTATTATCTTTTAGTTGTTTATTTGTATTCCGGCTAAGATCCTTTTGTCTTTTGATCTAGCCGAGTGTTGTTATTTTATTCATTCGCGGTTGCTTATTTCTATTCCGGCTAAGATCCTTTGTTTGTTGATCTAGTCGAGTATTGTCAATTTATTCAGCCGCATTTGACCATTTTGTAATCCACAGAGATATCATAATACAAACTTTGTAGTCCTTTGTCACGTTTATTATTTGTATGATCATTTATATGCTATAAACCTTTGATCCTACACACACATTAGCAATGTTTCCTAGACTAGCCAAGTCAGCAACATTACATCATTTGAACTCTTTTCTTTCCTTCTCGAATACTTGTCTTTCTTTCTTTGCATCAAAAGTTTGGGTCTTCTCTGCAACTTTCCTGACTCTTGAATCTTCTATAGTCTTCCCTAGGGTTAGTCTGTCTTATCCTTTAACAAATCCTCCTCTAGTTATAAAAACAACTCTAGGGTCTTCTCTGCAAGGTTCAACATATATCAGTTGCACTTGCATGTTCTGATGAGGTCCTTGTCTCTCCTGAAGCTTAGCTAGCAGCACGGGACAATCTTCGATAATATGTTCAAACGAGTTGCAGTAGCTGCAAGTAGTGAAAGGGTTATGAAAATCGCTTGCGAGGTGTCATGGTTATGTGCAGTTGTAATAGATGATCTATCCTCGGCCTCGACGCATACCTCCTCCTCATCCTCATCCTTGATGAGGGTTGAAGTTTCCTCTCCTAGGGGAGTTATACTGCGTAGTGTTTCCTTCTTGTTGTACTTCACCTTGAATTTTGTATATGTCTCTCGACCTCTCATGCATGAGGTCATAAGCCCTACAATCCCTATCATCGTTCCCCACAGACTTACAGAACATGCAATACAAATTTGTGGGTGTTTGATCTAGCCGAGTGTTGTTATTTTATTCAGCCGCAGTTGCTTATTTGTATTCTGGCTAAGACCCTTTGTTTGTTGATCTAGTCAAGTATTGTCAGTTTATTCAGCCGCATTCGACCATTTTGTAATCCACAGAGATATCATAATACAAACTTTGTAGTACTTTGTCACATTTATTATTTCTATGATCATTTATATGTTGTAAACCTTTTATCCTACACACACATTAGCAACATTTCCTAGAATAGCCAAGTCAGGAACATTACAGTGGTATCATAGCTTTAGTCCTATCAGCCTGTGACTAAAGACAATGAGTGTAGCAAAAGACCCAGAGGGTCGTGAACACGTAGGTGACGAATATGTCACTTACAATAGGCATCAGGAAAGAAGGCATAGGCCTGATTTCCCCCCTTTTCCTCCTAGCTTAGAGGAAGAGGAAGAGGCACACAGAGAAGAAGAGAGAAGGGAAGAGCGTGAGGCTGAGCGCGAGGCTGAGAGGATGCTAGGAGATAGATATGAGTGACTAGAGTCTAGTGGAAAGGCCCCTATAGATCTAGAGCCAGATTTCATGTAGGTTATCAATGATATGTTCTCTAGTCAATGAACCATGTCTCAGTCCTTGGCACAAGTGGTTGATAGATTTTCTAGAGTGGGCACCCCAAATACAAAAGTCTCGCATGTAGCATAGGGGAACTCGGGAGCAAGTAGTAGACCCCAGTCACCCTCTCACACATAAACCTCTATGAGTAGGATTCACAGACCCTTGTTTCCCATTTTCCATAGGGCACCCCCAGTAGTAGCACCACCACCGATAGCACAGAGGCCACCCACTCATGCCGATGACATTGCAGAGTATAGGAGGGAGTACGCAGCATTGGGTCGTGACTTCCATCAGGACATGACCTTAGTCGAGTACTGTGGATTTGGACTCAGGAACCTCCCCAAAGAGCCATAGAGGAGAGGACCACAATAGCAGCAGGGGCATAACCTCAATTTCATCTGAAAATTTGGGAAACTCACTATCCGTTCTTTCGACGGATCATCCAAATACACTGCTAGAGCTTGGGTACTGAAGCTAGACACGTATTACAAGTTCAACCAGATGACTGAGACAAAGGCCATCAGTTTCGTGACCTTACAATTGGAGGGTGAGGCACACGAGTGGTGGTATCATGGACTAGTGACACTGGGTCACAGTCGCATCACCTTCTATAGGGAGTTTACAGATAGGCTCATGGACAGGTTTGACAGGAAGGATCCCGAGATACACTTCAGGGATCTAGACTAGTTGAGACAAACTGACACAACAGAGGCATTCATCACAGAGTTTCATCGGGTAGCCATGGTAGTGACAGATATATCAGAGCCCAGGCTGATCATGCTATTCATAGAAGGACTCACAGAGCCTTTGAGAAGATGGGTGAAGGCATAGAGGCCTCCCACTTTGCAGAATGCCATCCTTCATACTCGAGATCTGGCAGACTCAGTGCCAAAGAATAAAAATTTCTCCAAACCATTTGTGCCCTAGAGGGATCGAGAGAGGAAGCCATTCCAGAGAGAATGGAAGGGAAAGGAGAAGTTGGATGATGATACTAGGCGAGAGCTTATGAGGAAGAATATTTTCTTCAGCTGTAGAGATCCTTGAGTCCCAGGCCACAGGTGCATGGGAAAGGGAGAGATTCATTATATTGAGGTAGCAACAGACAGCGTGGAAAGTGAGGAGGAGGAGTAGGATAATAGATCCACTAGTTTAGAGGAGGAGTCAGCACTAGCAGAGGAGTAACCTCCTCGTAGACCACCGACACCAGCAGGAGCCCATCCTCTAGTGGTCCCACAACCGCTAGAACATGCTAATAGGAGGAAACCAACAAAGGGAGGTGTCATAACGACCCTTTCTGGTGTTCCCAAGTATGATACCCTCTATATCAAAGGGATTATTCAAGGGCAATAGGAAATCTCCCTGATATATAGTGGGGCCACCCACAACTTCATCGATGCTTCACTAGTATCGAGACGGGCACTTTAGATAGAGGAGTTTGAGGGGTTTGATCTTGCGGTAGTAGATGGCCACACAGTGGAGTGTCTAGACAGAGTTCCAAACTTAGAGATGAAGTTAGGAAACTACACAGTGAGAGACACATTTTATGTGGTTGACCTATCAGACACAGATGTGGTGTTAGGAGTTCAGCGGATGATTACCTTGGGAAAAATCACTACCAACTACCAAACCTTGGAAATGGGATTCAGAGATCAGGATGGAAAGAAGGTTGTTCTAAGAGGTATGTCGACAGGAGCACCCAAGACATTTTCAGCTAAGAGGATGGAGAGGATATTTAGACATGGGGAGGTATCATATGCCACAGAATGCTTGATCACTACTCAAAAGGATTCAGAAAGTTGACAACAATACCATACAGAGATCAAGAATTTATTGGGTTGACATCAACAAGTCTTTGAGGAAATTCCACCAGGGAGACCACCTAACAGGGGGTTTGATCACACCATTGAGTTGGACGAGGGGGCCAAACCTATGATCACCCACCCCTATTGTTATCCTAGGAGGTTCAAGGATGAGGTAGAGAAGGCAATCGAGGAATTGTTGGCGATGGGACACATCAGACCAAGTAGCAGCCCATTTGCTTCTTCAGTTGTCTTAGTTTTGAAGAAGGATGGCACCATGCAGATGTGCATTGATTACCGAGCCTTGAACAAGAAAAACATCAAGAACCGGTACCCTATCCCATGCATTGACGAGTTGATGGATGAACTACATGGGGCCGTTTTCTTCTCAAAAATTGATCTATGCTCTGGATATCATCAGATCAACATCTGAGAGAAGGACATAGAGAAGATGACATTTCGATGTCATTTTGGACACTTTGAGTTCCTGGTTATGCCATTTGGGCTAACCAATCCACCCACTACATTCCAATCTTGCATGAACCATATATTCAGGGATCAGTTAAGGAAATCAGTCTTGGTTTTCTTTCACGACATCTTGATCTATAGTCAGTCATGGCAAGAGCATATGAGGCACCTGGATGAGGTATTGAGCATCATGGAGGCACATTGATTATATTCCAAAGAGTAAAAGTGGGAGTTTGGTATGACAGAGCTACTTTACTTAGGCCACATCATCAGTGCACAGGGGGTACAGGTGCACCAAGAGAAGATCAGGGCCATTCTGGATTGGTCGACACCCAAGAACGTGACAAAATTGAGGTTGTGCAACTATTATAGGCGATTTGTTCGGGGTTTTTCTCAGCTTGGAGCACTGCTGAAATATATTACCAAGCATGGGGCCTTCATATGGACCGAGAAATCACAAGAAGCCTTTTATCACATGAATGAATTCATGGGCACTTGTCCAGTGTTGGCACTACTAGACTTCAGCCTGCCATTTGTACTAGAGTGTGACACATCTGGCTAAGGGATCAATGCAGTTTTGATGCAGGGAGGACACCCCATTGTATTTGAGAGCTGGAAGCTTAGTCAACCTGAGAGTTTGTACTCCATTTATGACAAGGAAATGTTGGCAATCATGCATGCCTTGAACAAGTTTAGACAATATTTGGTGGGCATCAAATTCATGGTCAAGACCGATCACAACAGTTTGAAGTATTTCCTTGAGAAGAAGGATCTCAGTGAGTGCCAACAGAAATGGGTGACAAAGGTACAGTCATTCGACTTTGACATAGAGTATGTCAAGGGGAAGAAGAACATTGTGGCCGATGCACTATCGAGGAGACATGTGACATGTTCTTTGATGGAGATTTCAGCAGATTGGAAATCCCACTTGTTAGTGGAATATTCCAAGAACGTGTTCACTTGTGAGGTGATGGATGGGCAGATACAGGATGACTGGTATAGGGTCATTGACGATGTCATATTTTACAAGGATAGAGTCTACTTGGTGCCAGATTCAGGGCTTAAGAAGACGATCCTCACTGTAGTTCATGATTCACCTCTAGCAGGCCATCAGGGGTTTTTCAAAACCTACAGACAGATCAGAGAGAGTTTCTCATGGAAGGGCCTCAAACAAGATGTTATGAGACATGTCAGTGAGTGTGTGACTTTATAGCATAACAAGTCAAAGAATTCTCTTCTAGTAGGGATATTTCAACCACTCCCCATTCCAGAGTAGAAATGGGAGAGTATATCGATGGACTTCATCACAAGTCTACCCAAGGTCTAGGGTAAGGACTGTATCTATGTAGTGGTCGATAGATTGACCAAGTTTTCTCAGTTCTATGCCATACCAACAGAGTACAGTGCATTTCAGGTAGCCGATATTTTATTCAAGGAGGTCTTAGACTTCATGGGTTGCTGATGAACATCGTCAGTGACAGGGACAGTCGCTTCATAAGGACATTTTGGAGAGATTTGTTTTGATTGATGGGGATAGATTTGACACCTAGCACCATCTATCACCCTCAGACAGATGGGTAGACTGAGATTGTCAACAAGTGGGTTGAAGGGTATTTGAGGAACTATGTAGGAGGACAACAGAGAATGTGGGTAAATTGGTTACATTTAGGAGAACATTTCTACAACACCACCTTCCACATGTCCATTGGTATGACACCCTTCTGAGATTTATACAGATATGGTGCTCCCACTTTGGTAGACTTGGTATTTGGGGAGATCAGAGCTCCCAAGGCCAAGGATTGGATCATAGAGAGTCAGGATATTCTCAAGTTGTTGAAAGAGAACCCGCAGATGGCACAAAACTGACAAAAGATAAGTGTGGACAGGAACAGGATGCAGCGCAGCTTTGAGGAGGAGATTTGGTTTTCTTGAGACTCCAACCCTACAGATATTCATATCTGAAGAAGAGTGGGGCCAAGAAGCTCAAGCCCAGATTTTATGGTCCTTACAGGATCATGTGCTGAGTAGGAGAGGTTTCTTATGAGCTAGAGCTTCCAGAGGGGAGAAAGATTCATAACATGTTCCATGTGTCTTGCCTAAAAAAGGCAGTGGGACAATTCATTAGCACATCAGAGGAGATTCCCCCATTGGATGAGGAGGGATAGTTGGAGTTAGTTCCGGAGGAGGTTTTGGAGTTTCGGGAGCGGAAACTAAGGAGCAGGGTCATCATAGACCGTTTGATCATATGGAGAGGGCTTCCAGTAGAGGACAATACTTGGGAGAGCGAGCAAGTGTTGCATCACCCTGGACTGGTATTTCTTGAGGAAACGAAATTTTGGGAATGGAGGACTATAATGTCCCTTTCCAAATAGGAGCTCTAGAGAGGAGGCTTAATGGTCTAAATTGCCTCGTTAGGCTATATCCAAGGCCAAAGAGGGGTAAACAGGGTTACTAGAGGTCACTCCAGTCACAGGTGTTATATTCAGAAATTGAGATTGAACTAAAAAGGGTTAAAAGAAATTTTCAGCCATTATGAGCTAAAAATAGAAGTCAATAGTGAATTAGGGTTTCAACAGTGATTTAGGTTTTGGAAGTCAACATTGAATTATGGTTTTAGCATGATTTAGGGTTTTGGAAATCTATAAAGGAAGGGTCAGCGACCTAATTTATCATTATGCAGATTATGACTTGTCATTGAGGAGAAGAGGCGCATCTCAGGAGATATAGTTCAGTGTATTCCAGGAGGAAGACACCAGTTGGTTGATTTCAGTGTTGAAAGACATACCCTAGTCACTAGGAAGATCATCTAGGTCTTCCATCATTCTTCATTGATTCCGCAATGCTCTCATATTCTGGGTATTATATTTTAGTTGCTTATTTATATTCCGGCTAAGATCCTTTTGTCTTTTTATCTAGCCAAGTGTTTTTATTTTATTCAGCTACAATTACTTATTTTTATTCCAGCTAAGATCCTTTGTTTGTTGATCTAGTCGAGTATTGTCAGTTTATTCAGCCGCATTCGACCATTTTGTAATCCACAGAGATATCATAATACAAAATTTGCAGTCCTTTTTCACGTTTATTATTTGTATGATCGTTTATATGTTGTAAACCTTTGGTCCTACACACACATTAGCAACATTTCCTAGACTAGCCAAGTCAGGAACATTACACCATTTGAACTCTTTTCTTGCCTTCTCAAATACTTGTCTTTCTTTCTTTGCATCAAAATTTTGGGTCTTCTCTGCATCTTTCCTGACTCCTGAGTCTTTTGTAGTCTTCCCTAGGGTCAGTCTATCTTCTCCTGTAACAACGCCTCCTCTAGTTATAACAATGACTCTAGGGTTTTCTCCACAAGGTTCAACGTATATCAGTTGCACTTGCGGGTTCTGATGAGGTCCTCATCTCTCCTAAAGCTTAGCTAGCAGTACAGGACAGTCTTCTATAACATGTTCAAACGAGCTACAGTAGCTGCAAGTAGTGCAAGGGTTATGATAGTCCCTCTTGAGGTGTCCTGGTTGTGCGTAGTTGTAACAGATGATCTATCCTCAGCCTCGACCCATACCTCCTCCTCATCCTCATCCTCTGAATCCAACATGAGGGTTGAAGTTTCCTCTCCCAAGGGAGTTATACTGTGTAGTGTTTCCTTCTTGTTGTACTTCACCTTGAATTTTGTATATGTCTCTCGACCTTTCATGCATGAGGTCATAAGCCCTAGAATACCTATCATCGTGCCCCACAGACTTACAAAACATGCAATAGGAATTTGTGGGTGTCTGAACATATTTTTTCATGTAATAGCAGTCACCAAGGCGATGTCTATTTTGGCATACCTCGCACTAGGGTAAGGTGACTTGCTTCAAAGGGATCAGAGCTCCAGAGGCCAAGTATTCATGAAATAGGGGATAGTGCTCCTTGTCATGGCCTTCTAATTTGCATTTGACACACCAGATGTCTTCTCTTTTATCTTTTCCCTTGTCTTTCTTCATATCTTCAAACTGTAGATACAAACTAGTTAGGTGACTCAAGATCTGACTCATACCTGAGTTGGATTCTCCCATAGGGGTTGATTCTAATTTCATGGCAATCTCTAGCACCTCATCGTGTGAAGAAATTTTATGTTGCATCAAAGGAACTCTGATGTGTGGTAAGAGGGAAGCAATGAACCACTCTTTGTTCTACTCATTTGGGATCTGAAAAGTCAATCGGCATGTTAAGGTCTTAAATCTCTGATCAAATTCCAAAACAGGTTCGACTACCTTCTGCTTGATCTCTTTCAGCTCTGTGATACATTGTGACTTCGATTTGGGTTTCTTGAACTCTGAAGTCAATGCATTCTTGATCTCATTTAGTGGCTTAGGTTGTGCAATTCCTTGGACAAGCTTCATGTACCAACTTAGTGCGTGATCTCGAAGGGTAGTACTAAACTGAGTTCTTTTACATCTTCATCGGTGACATTTTTAATATTCCATATGGCTTCACACAGAAACTAGTGTTGATCAGGATCTTTAGATCCATGTCCCCTAAAGATAGGGAGCCTCATCTCATATTCCATAGACTTTCCTAGGTTTCCTGTTTGAGTATGTGGCAGACTACTAGTGACAGTGATTTACACGCTCTAGTGGCTTGGATTACTCTGATTGCTTAATGCTACTAAATCGACAGGAGAAATAATAGTACTTACTTCAACAGTCTGTGCATTTTCTAAAGTTTCTAGCTCATCCCGATGAGGTTCTTCATATTTTCCTTCCCCTGCCCTAGCAGGTTCTGAATGCTCTTCGTCCGTCAGATCTATGTCTTCTCCACTATAGAAACACTCGTCCCTGTAGTTCTGCTTAAATAGGTTTGCGAGATGAAGTTATTTGAATGCTCTCCCACTGCGCATATGTCCAGCCTATGTGTTGTTGTCACTGTCCAAATTTTTGAACATTAGCTTTTTCAAATTGGACCAATCTACTGTATCTTCAAGATGTTCTTTTCATGCAATAACATCTTGATTCTCAACTTCAAAAAATGAAAAAATTTTCCTCTGGGTCCCTTGAAGAAATATCTCTCGGCTTGGTTGTATGACTCTACTCTGTCAACAACAAACTCTGTGATGTACCCTCCAATGGTGTTATCAAACTAGTGATCTACTACTCATGACATGGCGTTATCAACTCTCTTGACCTTCTTGATCAACACCAATGTCCAAACTACAGGAGGTCTAGATCTGATCTCAAACTGGGTATCTGTTAACCTGGCTAACCACTCATATAGCTCTTGATGGATTCCTCCAAAGAATATCTCATGTATATCAGTAAAAATATACCTTCCTAACCAATCCTCTATACTAAGATTAGGGTTCTTGTTCTGGGCTTCAGTGAAGTCCTTTTCTTGATCCTCTATCCACTTCTAAATATTTTTCTTTGATGGGAACCACCTTGACATTCCCTCAAGAAGATTCATGTCTCGGAAATGGAACCATTTGTTGGCACAAGGGCAGACCTAGGGTTCACTCCAAGAGAACACCAACAAACCCTAGCTACTACCCCTTTCAACAACACCTGTGAGGAAGATGCAATCTCACCCGAAGCAGCTATGAGGGGGTTGCAAGACAGAGATGTCTACAACTAGGGGGAATATCAAGTGGATCGACTACTAGAGAAACTCAGTCATTTATATATCACTTACCAACTTATCTCTTACTTTTCACAAATACCTATCATATCTAACATAGTAATGCAATAACATTATATCAAAGGAAAAAGAAAATAGCATCAATCACACACACAAGACAAGATATACGCGGTTCACCCTCCCTCTAGGGATACATCCACAGAACTATGTTTTATACTGTATTGAGATGAAACATACAGTTCTTGTGTGTGCTCTTAGCTAGCATATCTTCTTTCTTTTCCTCTCTATCCCTCCCCTTCCTGTGCACCCAGCTACAGGACTCGATCTCCACACCCAGCTGAAGATCTTACAATAATAGAAGGCTCTCACTCTTATCACTTCTCTCTCTCACAACAATATTCCTTCGTACTAGAACGACAATAACAACACACAATCATAACACCAACAATAACCCAACCCAGGTCCTCTTGACCTTTATTTATACATTACAATAGCTCACCGACATCCTTAGGCCGAAACCTAAGTGTCAAAATCGTAGATACAAAAACCCTAGGTGTCTAAAACCCTAGGTCAACTTGACCCGTGTTTTTAGGTCTTCACCAACCTATCTTTCCTTCCTTCTCGCGCAGTGCTCCAAAGCATCCAATGGCAGCTTTCTCCACTTGCTGAGTTGTCCATGATCCTTATTCCTTGTTGATCTCTCATCCTCGATCTCCTCATCCAATGACTTTCTTCCTTTTACTTTGATCCATCTTTTCTTCTCTTTTTCTCACTTCGACCCGTCAACAATCACTATGTCTTCTACGCAGTTCGCATTTCTCCTTTTCTTCCTTGACCATTGCTTACTTATGTAACTAAGGTCCAACAATGGGAGTGAACATGTCATTTACTACATCAGTAAAAATCTTTCAAGACCACTCTTGAAACACAATCATGATGAGAAAATCTCCCTTGCAGTCCAAAAAATGTGACACTATATCCCACTTCGAACTACCAAAGTCATAGAAGATTCCAACCCCAGGTAGTACTTTCTTAGTCAACAACAAATTAATTGAAAATTTTCCCAATGGATCATTATCCTTCAGGAATACGACCTAGAGTTATCAACTCCCAAAAGGAAGAAAGTGATTATCCTCTCTAAATTCATTAGGACTTTTCCCTTAGATGCTAAAGCTTCACCCATCAATACAGATTTTCCAGATGAACACCTCTTCTTCATCCCCTCTGATGACCCTTGGTATGGCTACCTTCTCATCTACCTACAGACATATAAATTTGGGTCTCACATCTCTCGAGATGATCGTCAGCACATTTTTCATCAGGCACCTCGATACCTCCTCATCGAAGAAGTCTTATACATACGTGGGGTCGACACCATTTTTTGTCGATGTCTGACTATCAACGAAGCTAACAGAGTCTTGAACAATTTCCATAGCAGTGCTTGCAGTGGTAACCTCTCGGGTATGTCCACCTCCCAAAAAATCATTCGAGTAGGGTACTTCTAGCCCATGTTGTTTCATGACTGCATCGATTTTGTCAAGTGATGTGACAAATGTCATCTCTATTCAAACAAAGCACGAGTGCCACCAACTCTTCTACATCTAGTCATCACCCTCGACCCCTTTTGCAAATGGGGCATAGAATTTATTACTTTCAATCATCCATCTAGTAATGGACATAAGTACATTGTCATGACAATCAATTACTTTACCAAATGAGATGAATCCATGCCCACTTTCAACCATACCGCTGACACAACAACGTGTTTTTTATTCAACCATATCATTACCCGATTCGGAGTTCCACTACATTTAGTGTCTAATCATGGTAAACACTTTGAGAATGAGATCTTCACGAAACTCTCACAAATTTAGGTTTCTCCCATGAGTTTTCCTCTCCATACTACCCTCAGTCCAACAAATAGGTCGAGGCTATCAACAAAGTCCTCAAAACCATGCTACAATGTATCATCAACAAACATAATAACAATTGGCATCATATATTGTTGTCCATGTTATGGGCTTACTACATAACAATCAAGACTACCACTAGTTTTACACCATTACACCTCATCCATGGGATCGAAACCACCGTCCCTATTGAGTGCGAAATCCCCACGTTACGCACTTCCATCGAGATATTACCTGACATTGCTCCAATGGAACAATGTTTGTTGAACTTAGAGTCTCTAAATGAAGATTGTCAATCCTCATTACATAACAATGATGCAACTAAGAAATAGTCCAAAGACACCTTTGACTGCCATGTCAACCTTCGCTCATCCAGCGAAGGGGATCTCGTCTTAGCCTACGATATCTCCCACGATACCCTTGGCCATGGGAAATTTGATTCCTTATGGCAGGGACCCTACATCTTCCAACACTATATCACTAAGGGGGCATACATCCTGGCCTCTCCAAAAGGCTACCCTCTCAAAGAACCCGTCAATGGGTTGTACTTAAATAATTTTTACGCCTAAGCGTAGCCATACTACATTAGGTTTTTCTTTGAACACATTTGTAGAGGCTTTTAGTCTTGTTTTTTCACCACCACTCCTCATGTCTGATCTACCATCCATGTTATTGAAAGATGCATCCTCCATCAACCTACCACATCAGTTACACTAACGATACCAGTTGTTGGACCCAGAATCTCGCTTCAGTCGCTTGGGCCCTCTATACCCCCTCACACGTGTTTCTCCAATCCAGTGGCATATGTTTGGGCTCGACCACCAACAAACAAGTTTAATACATTGTCGTCATTGGTCTCCTCGCCAAGGCCAGTCACTACCACATTCGTCACCTTAGCATTCTCTTATATTCCTAGCTCTTCGTCCTGCAACTCAACAATGTATATCGTGTTCGCGATCCTTGCCTCTTTCGAAAATACCTGCAAGTTAGACTACTATCTCACAACTTTCATTCAATAACATTTACGCATATTCAAGGACAATTTAATCAAATAGTAGATAATATGGCTAACCTAGTGTTAGATTGGCATTTATCACATTAAAACATCATACATCATACATCTGTCAAAACATATAGAAAAGACATCATAACTCATAAAAAACATAAAACACATGTAGACATGAAAGATCCAAAGATACATGTCCATATATATATATATATATATATATATATATATATATATATATCATCAAATAGTTTCACCAGTGTTTATAAAATACAAAATACATCGCCCATAGGCTAGTGAGTCCCCTCACCTCTATAGATACAAAATGGGTACCCACTACCTATACAAAATGGGTATCAACTACCCTGTACAAAATGGACTCGCGATCCTATACAATACATAAACCCGACATTCATGGTGCCCTGAGAGCTCCCCACTAGGTCTTTTGTCAGCTGGAGGTGCCCCACTAGCTAGGGGCCCTCCAGGTCCATGGGGAAGCTGACTAGTCGACGTTTCCCCTGCTACAGCTGCTCTACAGATCAAGGTCTACCACTCCACTGACATACATAAACACTGTTCGAGGACCCTCTCATCCTAGATATGGGCCCACATCCCCTTTGACACACCTTGAGGAACCTGCTTGAACCGTCGACGTAGGTCATCCATCCCTCCTCCGGCCTTTACCTGTGGCTCATGTGCAGGTCCAACACCAGTGTCATCTAGTCTCCACCTCTATCCTGTCATTAGATCATGTGTTGATCCAGCACCGACATCATCTCATATGTGCCTTTTTCCCTGATGAGATGGCTCCCCCATCATCTCTACCTCACAGCCTTGAGGTCCCACATCTGCAAAGAAACACCAAAGGTAGAGTCAACAACCATATATACATATATAATCGTATGCTACGTTATCAAAATCATGAAACATAAATACATAGACATACCTCTCTAATCCCAATCCTCCCCATGAGGCAACATCATGTCAAGGTCATGTCGGTAGTCCATCCCACCGTATGGGTACCATATTATCACCTATGGTACATGTATCCACATGCATGACATCATGTTCACGAAGTAATGGCCACCCTCTCCTCCCCCATGTCGAGCCAACATATGGGCCCACCGCATTAGACGCGACTCTCGCAGCCTTGCAGGTGCCAACAAAATACTAGGGAACAAAAGGGGCACACTCTCTAGAAACCAAGCCACTAGGATAGACCGAAAAGCAAATTCATTGGAGTCGGTCATCCGACACTGTTGAATCTGCCCCATCATCTTGGAGTGCAACATTAGCCCCCAGGAAAAATGGTCCCCATCCAAGACCCTCTCCACGATCCTCGGTTGACTTCCTGTGATCCACTGAGTCATCAAGGATTCGTAGATCCTCACTACCATGGCGACGATGCACACTGTTAGGAGGTCATCGATCGCCTCAATCCAAATGACTGAACCCGACATTGGGTTCGACCCCAAGTAGTGGCGATGCACCAAGTCAACCACTCTCTCATCCCCCGACAGCTGGGGGTCAGCAGGAAGGGCCATCCCATGGAATGGAAGCTCTGTCAGAAAATAGACATCATTGACCGTCGAGAATGTCAGTTGTTGTCCCATGACAATGAAACGTTGGAAATCAGTGCTCCACATAGCTATAATATAATGCAACAGGAACTCCTACGACTGTATCAAGGGACAGTCGAAGAACTTGAGCAACCCATAGGCTACCAAGTGTCTTCGAACACCCATTTGTTGTCTCAATGCCTATTGGAGACGCTCAAGGTCTCGCTCTCTCTAGTGGACTAGAATAGTACTCTCCAATCACTAGTTGATCACTTGCATCCACACAAAAACACTTCTTCATCCCTCATCATCCATCAAAAAAATAAAAAATTCAAAATTTCAAACACCCTTAGCCTTGCCTCCAGTGCACGACTTTCAACCTTATAAATGTGCACATGTGCACGCCTATTCTTTTCATAGATGTACACTAATGCGTAGCTGTCTGAGAAATAGTTGTGCATCACTACACATCTCTCACCCCGATAGGTGCACACACATGTGCACTTGTCCTCTACATAGATGTGCACTGATGCGTAGCTATCTGAGAAACAACTACTGAAAGTGTACAATTGTCCACTTAACAAGCGCACATCTCATGTGTGCCTGCATTTCCCTCCCCCTCGCCCCCATGTGCAGATGTGTAAAGAAAAACCACACACTATGTGTGGGAGATGGAGTTATACCCATGCATCTATGCACAAGTATTCTTCCTTCTCTCATGCATTGGTGGACCCACCCCTAAACCTACCCTTGTATGTCCATTCGTACCCCCCCTAACTCAATTATATCAAATTCACATTATGTAGGAGGATGGGACCACTAACCTGACTCTCACAACTCTTGGATCAGTTGACTCAAGCTCCCATAATCTCCAAATATCCTCCAAATGATTTCGTCAAATCACTATAGCGACAGGTACAAATGAGGTGGCATTGTTGGCCCACCAGCCATATATAGTCCCTTTTTCCAAACTTCCAGACTCAGTTACAGGAGCCTCGAGCCTCCATTTTCCAATCTGTTCTCAGCCACGAGATCTTGGTCCCACCATATACACAGTCACATTCCCCAGGTCATCATCTAAACTTGGCCCCGGGGGAGCATTTTGATCATGTCACATTCAGGTACGCATGCTCATGTTCAAAATTATCAAATAGTTGTTATATGTTCTTTATCATCAGATATTTTTTACGTTGGATATTTGGTTTTTGTGTGTGTAGGTACTTGGTCATCACAACAATGTATCCCCTTCAGGTATATGTTCGACATTGGCATATAATTATTCCCTCTATAAATCAATTGCATCTCCCAGTCACACCCTCTGACGTTTACCTTTAGGGTCCTTACATCTGGCTCTACAGTATCGTCAACTCTGCTACATTTTGGTACTGTCACGCAGTAGCACTCTACCCCACATGAGTTATCCCATTCATAGTTACCCTTGTAAACTTGACACTCATGCTGATTTCACCCCCTATGGATGGGAGTCCTAATAGTCTTATGCACTTTCGAGAATAATCCACATACATTTTCTCATCATATTACTAGCTTCCCCGATGGGCTCCCAGGTTCTATCATCTTGATTCTATTGACTGCACCCTCACAGTATCATTATCTCTCCATCTCATCCACCATCATTTTTCCCATCTACATATTTCCCTCCATTCATTTACCTCATACAGAAACCCCCCCCATGGGGCCCCCACCCTCCACCAGTTCTCTTTGCAACTTGCACCCTCACAGGCCAAGCCATCTTGCACTGAGGCACCCATTTTTGTATCTATACACTCATCCCAAATTATTCTTTATTTATTTGGTAATTGCAAAAATCTTTTGTTTCCATCATTTACTTAGCTTTTTATCATCACCTTTGATGACCTTATTTTCCCGGCAAAGTAACCCGTGTCACCCTTGGTTGGGGAATCCACTCTCTTCATTTTGACATCGTTCATAAACCCTAAGTATCCCAATTCCATGTACCTATGATCTCTGAGTTTTTCCACTTTGTTAGCCTCTGGCATATTTTAACCCCATATCTAGACGTCCCCCTGACACTAGATACATTTTTACATTTACTTCCAATCCCCTTTCAAAATTCCCCAACCAAGGTCATTCTCGAGTCTCACCGCATCTTGACTTCCTTCATGTTACCTATCAGTACCTAATCTCATCTCAATGGATTTCATGAAGCCCTTTGCTTCTTGGAGTCGTGTCTCCCTTTCTATTGACATAAACACAGTTTCCAGAAGGGCTACAATATCTTGACTCTCATTACCTTCACAATGAGGAGTCTCGGATGACATACAGAGAATAATCATTGCTCTTTGATTTCGTTGACCCCCATAACATTTGAATTCAACAAAATCTCATGTTATGGTGGGTCTTACTATGAGACTATTGCAGTTGTTTTATACCAACCAAATACCTCTGAATTTGTTAGGCCATCAATTCCTACGAGTCATTGACACTTCTTACAGGCATCCTTGCCTCACTTCAGAGTATGTTCACCATTCAAAATTTTCATCTATTGTTATCAACCACCCCGGAGGGCACTGCAGTTATCTACACCAACATACATCTTCAGTTATCGTCTTACATTTTGGTTACATGACATGAGCATGCAGAATGCCTGCCTCGTTTGTATACATATTTTCTTTTTTATCCCTATAGAAATATTTGGGTCCCACAATTTCCCCTCTCCCTCTGATGGATCGCTCTTGTAGTTCCTCTCAACACTCTTCATTACAATGGCACTCTCAGTAGAAGAAACATTGATGTATTTCTACTATATGTATGCTCCTAACCTCACACATCAGGGGGCATCTGTTATCACTAAAATTTTGTCTACAACATTGCACGCAAATGGTTACAAAAATACAGGAATGCCAACAAGAATTAGTTCACTTGTATCTTGGAAATGCATTCGAAAGGAAAAAACTATACAATTGGGTCAAAATTGACATGCGCAAATTCACCAAAGGAAGTGCGTGCATAGTGCACGGGCCAACAAATCCCTTAGAGTGCACAATATGCTGAATGCACGATTGTGTATGAGAAAAGCCACGCACTCCTATGAATGGTGGAATTATGGTTCTTTTCACCCCCCCAACCACTTATGGACTAGCTCCCAAGCTGATTTGACCTCCATATCTGATCGAAATCCGAATGGGGGGTTGGTCAAGGACGAAAGGGTGCCCTAAAAGGCCATTTTTTCACACCAAGAACTAATTACATTTTTCCTTGGAGAAATGTTATAAATAAGAGCCAAGGGTGCACTAAGAAACCAAGATCTTCATAGTATTGTTATGCTGCCTCAATTCTCCCTTGAGAATCCTCTTTTCTCTTTGGAGCCTTCAAACATCATTGCAATAGGCCATTCCACTCACCTCTTGAGGGAATAGGAATTGAGTTTCTTCACCATTTGCCATTTTTTTCCATTGTAAGAAGAGATCTCCATTATGGAACTCAAGATCCCTCCCAAGGAGGAAGAGGGGACTCACAAGTCCTCATTTTTCTCTATGGTGTTTTGCTTACTAATATAGTTATCCATTGGTAGCATTATCTTAGTCATTGGTTGATTTTCTATGGTTCTAAGTTTCTCATGCATTCTAACTTTTATTTATTAGTTGTTTTAGTTTGTTTCTTTGTTTATTACATGTGTTTGGCTTGTTTAACCCACTAACAAAATTCTATCTTGTCTAGAAGGCTCATCTAGACATGCAAGTGTTTTTGTTTTGCTCACCCAAGTGACAAAACCAACACAACACTTGCCTTACCCGATTTTGTGGTTATGGTTTGAATAGGTAGGTTGTCAGGCTTGTGACAAACTGTCTCTAGGTGAGAGATTTTGTTGGGGATGTGTTTCCTCCTGGACAGAGTCCAGCAGCAGCTACAGAGCTCTGAGAATTCCTAGTTCGACCTGTTGTTGAAGCCTTAGAAGCGAATTGGAGTAGCCGATGGAATGTGGAGAAGTGAAGGTGTTTACTTCTTGGGGTGGGATAGGAATGTGGGGAATGAGAGTCTGTGAGTTGTGGGCATAAGTAGGCTCCTTGGAGAGAATCCTTCATGTTGCAATATGCAGTTTCCTGTAGCCTCAGCTAGTCTAGGAATCCATTTTACCTGGGAGGAGTTTAGTCCCAGCTCGGGGGTGACCCACTACTGAGAGTGATGAGCGACGTGGTCTAAGGATGGGAGGTTCGTGGAAGGTCTACACACAATACCATTTCCAATTTTGGTTACATGTTGTGTATTTATATATGCTATTATATTTATGATTTTTTCCTTTGATTATTGCATGTATTCTTTTACTATTATTTCTGCATTATGCTATGTGATAGCATAACGTAAATCATTTGTTAAATTTGTATGTGCTATTTTCGCTTCCACACAAATATGTGTATGAACAAAATGTTTATGTCTAGTTAAATTTGCATTATATATATGTATATATATATATATATTCGAGCATGATAGTTTTCTGGAGTAGCATGGATCGGCCTCGGTGGTCGGGGATGTTACAAATTGGTATCAGAGAAAAAAGATGTTTACTTGGTGATGACTCCCGACCTATAGGTGGTTGGGGACATTACACTTGACATGCCATGCATTGTCATACCTTACCATGACTTTCCTTGCCATGCCTTGCCTTTCCATGCATTCCCTTGCCTTGCCTTGACATGACATGCCTTTCCTTGACATGCCTTTCCTTTCCTTGACATGCCTTTCCTTGACATGTCTTTTCTTGACTTGACATGCCATTTCCTTTCCTTGACATTCCATGCCTTTCCTGGATAGGCCATGCCTTGAAAATACATGCCCTCACAAGTTATATATTTCATGAGTTACATAGTCACCTCATCCCATGGTGATGGTAGAGTTTCTCTCTTAACCCCATTATTTGTTTCTTCCATGTTTTCATAGGTCTCGAGGAAATATTTCTTTGCATATAATGCTAGTTTCCTTTCCTCTTTGTCCCATGGAAACCCAAAAAGAAGTCTTGCTACACTCACCAATATTGGTTCATTGAATTTAATCCATAGAACCTTGATTGTGGTGGAATATTTTTGTTCCTCCAAATTGTGGAAATTTTGTGCAAATTCTAAAGAAATATTATCATCAAATCCTTTAAGTCTATTTAAGTATCCCAACGAACTGGATTTATAACACTTCAACCACTTTTGGGTTGGAATACAATTTAGAGGTGTCTATAGGATCTCTTTTGTTGAAGCCAGTCCCAATTCTTGGCAATTGATCAGGCCCTTGTGCCAAAGATAAAAAAACATTTGTTTGGATTCCACGCAATACTACTATTCCACTAATGGTATAAGCGAAAAAAAATAGTTTTATAATGAATTTTTCATGATTTTAATCCATAATTTTACTCATGGAAGAGAAAATAGAAATCTATAGCTTCTAAGTCTTTTTCTTGCTAATATCTATGATAAGACTTTTTTTTTTACTTGGGGGTCTTTAAAAATTCAAGCTTCTTCTAAGAAAACTTAGATTTTTTTTCTTAACTTAAGGTCCTTTTAGAATTCAAACTTTTTTAGATCATTCAAAATACTATTCCTCATCTTAAGGTTATACTATGGGAGTGGTTTCAGTGCTATGGAGTTCATAGTAAATATTCTTATGTGTGTTTCTTTAAAAGTGACAACCAATGGATAAAGAAAGAACCAGTGCATTGAGTGAATGTATATTTATTTTATTAGAGCCTCCCATTACAGGAATTAGACACATAAAAAAAATTCAAAGTATCATTATTCATCTCTTATGTGATGTAAATTAAATACATTTGTTCCCCAAAAGCATATATAAAAGAGAGTTTTAGGCACATGCTTATCGAGTGATTTTGAACTATGGACTTGTTGTTATGTCATTCTCTTGTCAACTAATCTATAAGATAGACTTTTACACAAAATGGTATATACAGTTGAATACAGATCACAACATGTCCTCGAGTGAAATTTAGCAACGTCCTGTGGAGGTGACAGTTAAGGGTTGGCATAAAAGAAAATATTGACATCTCTATCAAGAAATTGTCTACTTTAACAACAACAATCGATGGCCTCTATAAAAGGAACATCCCAAATCACAAAGTAAACTAAGAAAGAGTTATTAACAAGAATTTAGTAGGAAATGGAATACAAAGAAAGAGACGTGACATATACATTCACATTGACTAATAAATTCATTTAAAATGAAGAGATGGTAGACATATGTAGGAGGACATCAAGATGAACAGTACACTGCATGGGAAAAGAATAGTTGCTTTCCAACTCTGTAGGAATGATATAAATACCTCTATTACCAACATCGCGATAATATCGCGATATTGGTGATATTATTGGAAAAACGAGTCTCGATGATATTATCGGGGAAAATATCGCAATAATATCACACTACGATCGAAAATATCTCAACATGAGGACAAGGCCGGAAATAAAGCCCAATTTTCACTTTTTTTTTGTCATTTTGCAAGTGAAATGTGGGGTTTGGAGAGCAAAGGAGAAAAGGGTGAGTTTTCCTTCAGCCAAAGATGAGGAGGAGCGATATTTTGAGCACTATAACCTGTTTATTGTGAATTTGGGATTGATTTCTCTCAAGCAAGGGCGCATTTGCAAGTATGGGCAACAATTTGTACCATTTTTTTTTATTTTTTATTTTAATATTTGCTATGTATCCTTCATATTGGTAGTTAGGGACTATTGTTTTTAGCTGCCATAAAATTATTTTGGAGTATGGATTGATTTCCAACAATTTTTTTTTATATTCTTGCAAATTTATGATAGGTTTTTTTAATTTTTTTCATTTATCAGTTTTCAACTTTCCCCCATTTTGAACATTTGTATTTAGTAATTTACTATTACAGTTTATAGTTAAATGGTGATTTTAATTTTTTTCCACTATTTTTGTGCCCTAGGTTTGATCACTTGAAGATTGAAAATGTCAAGAAAATTGGATGCTATGTGGGAATATGGTGATCCCGAGGGGGGTTTTCATCGAAAAACTTTGTATTGCAAGTTGTGTCAGGTGAGAATGATGGGGGGAATTACCCGACTGAAATACCACCTTGCAAGAATCCCGGGACATGAAGTGGATATTTGCCCAAATTTAACCCCAGAAATCATGCATATTGCCAACAAAGCGCTTGAGGATTTGGGTTTAACCAGAGATTACAACCAAGCCAAGAAAGCTCAATTTGCAAGGACAGGTGGAATATCAGAGGAGGGAAGTTCGGCAGCTTCAATTCCGCCTTCTACCTCATCGTATTTTGTTTCTAGAACCACACCTAGTGCACAACCTTCTATCAAGTCAATGGTAAAACAAAAGGAGAAGGAAGAGGTTGATAAGTTGGTGGGTAAGTGTTTCTTATGGAGTGACATTCCTTTTAACATTGCCAAGAACAACCCATTCTATCAACCAATGTTTGATCCAGTTGTTGTTGTTGGCTCGGGGTACAAGGCCCCTACCTGTGAGGAGTTGAGAGGGCCTATCCTTCAGAATGAAAAGACTGATTCTGCTAGCATATTGGAGGAGCTTAAGGCATCATGGGAAATCATTGGATGCACCGTGATGTCAGATGGTTGGACGGACCAAAAGGGTAGGACACTTCTTAACTTCTTGGTTAATTGTCCCAAGGGGTCAATGTTTGTTAAATCTGTTGATGCATCTACACATGTTAAAGATGCAACATTGTTATGTGACTTATTGGATGAGTTCATTCGGGAGGTGGGTCCACAACATGTTATCCAAGTCATAATGGACAACGCTGCTAACTATGTTGCTGCAGGTAGGATGCTTATGCAGAGGTATCCTACATTGTTTTGGACTCCTTGTGTTGCACATTGTATAGATTTGATTTTAGAGGATATGGGAAAAATTCCTTATATCAGGGACATTGTTGAATCGGCTAAGAGCATCACAAAATTCATATATAATCATGCATCTGTGCTTATCTTGATGAGAATATTCACAAATAACAGGGAGTTGGTGCGTCCTACAATCACACGCTTTTCCACTAGCTTCATATCTCTTCGATCTATCTTGGTTTGTATGCGGGACCTGAAGACGATGTTTGTTTCACATGAGTGGGATGATTTATCATTTAGCCATAAATCGGAGGGGGAGGCCATATGTAGTCTTGTGTCATACCAGGAGAGCTTCTAGGTGGGAGTGGAGGAGGTGGTTGCCATTAGCGAACCTTTGGTAAAAGTTCTTCGGTTGGTTGATGGAGACAATCCCACAATGGGCTACTTGTATGAGTCCATGGATAGGGCCAAAGAAGCCATCTGTGCCTACTATGATGACAAGTGAGATGATGGATTTCAGAGACAACTATAGATATGGGGAGTGATTGATCAACGATGGAACAATAGACTTCATCGCCCAATTCATGCTGCAGGGATTTACCTCAATCCTGCATTCTCTTACTCATGTGGTTTTAGATTTGATGTTGAGGTTATGGAAGGATTCCTCACATGTTGAGAGAATGGTGCTAAGTCATGAAGAACGCGCAAAGATTTCCAAAGAAATGGAAATATATAGGATGTCTGGGGGGACTTTTGTCTTTCAGATGGCTATAGCTGATAGGAAGACCAAAATGCCAGGTAAACTTCATTAAATTTCAAATTTCAACTTTCAATGTCTTTTCTTTCAACTTTCAGTGTATTTTCTTTCAACTTTGTAACTTTCAAATTTCAATGTCTTTTTTTATGTTTCTCTAATTTGTTGTAGATGCTTGGTGGACAAGATATGGTGGTAGAGTACCCCATCTACAAAAACTTGTCATTCGGGTGCTTAGCCAAACATGTACCTCTTCAGGATGTGAGCGCAACTAGAGTGCATTTGATAAAATACACACCAAGAAATGCAACAGGTTACAAATTTTCAAATTAATTTTTTAATTCATTATAAATTAAAATTAAAATTATAATATTATTATTAATTTATAATTTATGGCCCTCATACAAGTTGGAATCTCATTGCCTCAATGACATGGTATATGTCTACTACAATCTCTGATTGTTGGTGAGGAAGATTCAGAAAACACTTGATGTGGATGCCATTTCGTTGGATGGGATTACACCAGTGTTGAATGGAGGGTTGAGTCCGGGAGGCCTATCTTGGAATCAATTCCTAATTGGATACAACAAGAGGTAGAGGGGGCAGTAGCAAAGGAGGAGGAGGAGGCAGAGGGGGATGTTACAGAGCAGAGTCTGCCACCATCTTCACAGACTCAGACAGAGGGAGTTGTACTTGGTAGTAGTTGTAATATACCAGATATAAAAAGTATACAGAACATAAATAAAATGCTAGAAATGATAGAATAACAACAATATAACCAGAATAATCACCACAATAACACTAAAATGGTTAAGAATGACAACATAAATAGCACTTTGATTCTGAGAGCAATGTTCACAGGCCTCTTCGAGGGGGCAACCTCTAGTCAAGCAGATCTCTATTACAATAATCTCTACGCTAGGGTTCTCATACCCTCGACTCCTATTTATACTAAATATGTCTATCAAAAGAAGCATCTAGAGGAAGATCCTTCTAGAAGCGAAAGCTTCTATTAGGTCTTCTTACATTC
>CBVK0100830250.1:0-11376 GCA_900067695.1 Picea abies
AACTCCCAAAACCAAAGCTCGTCTCCTAAACTCCTGAGTAAAACTTTGTACATTCTGTCCTTTTGCTTGTCTAAAATTCTTCCATTCCATGGTTGCCTTTTGTTTATAAGCTAATGGATAAAATTGTTTCTTAATTGCTATTATTAAATCATTCCAAGAAAGCAAAAATTTTCCATTTTTTTTAATTTCTTCTTGTGTCTTAGATTCCCACCAAATAAGTGCCAAGCCATCTAATCTTAAAGAAGCTAACTGAATTTTGGTTTCATCATCTTGAATCTTTTGTATTCTAGAATAGACTTCAATTTGACGTATCCAGTTATCCAACTTTTCAGCATTAACTTCTCCATTATAAATTGGCAACTCAAATTTTATATCCAGCTTTAATGAAGGAATTTGTGAAGGAGTTTTACCATGCCTCTTTGGAGAATGGGGAAGATTCTTCGAACTGGTAGAAGAAGAAGAAGAAGAAGATGATGGAGGAGGAGAGGGTGGTGGAGAAGCACCATTCCCTCCATTTCCGCCCGGAGTCTTGTCACTACTACCTCCCTTATGCATTGAAGGGTTAGAGCCTTCACCCTACGACATGATGTTCCGTTCCAACAAGATCTTCATCATATTTCTCAACTCTATGACAGCCTGCCTGAGATCTTCTTCTTCGTTCGGAACACGTTCATGACTTTCTGCATGTGCCATGCTTGGTGAATGTCTCTCTGCAACTTGCGGTGAACGAAACTGCTTCCTCCTTGTCGGATAAGAACTTGGCTCCACAAGTTTACCTTCTCCTCGTGTGAGTTTCAACCTTGTGAGCATCAGAAACAAAACTTGCAAACAATCAAGTCTTCAAAACCAGTGCTCTGATACCAACTTGATCTAAAAATGAAGAAGACTTGAAAAACTTGAATAATTATTGCAAGTGAAATGTTATGTGTTTAAAGCAACAGGATCAATTTTCAACACATAAATTAAGGATTACTTATGCAAAATACTCATAGACAACAACATAAAACATTGAACATCAGCACATAAACACAACAACTTGATAAAGGAGTTCACCCCACTCCGGGCTACATCTCCTGGTCCATCTTCCAATGGATCATTATTATTAAATTTCTCAAAGTGCTCAAAAAAATACCTTAAAATGATCAAAATGACAAACCAACTGCTCCAATGGCTCCGCAGCATCCCAAAACCCCTGTCTGGGCTCTTTCGACACCTGAAACGGTCGAAAAATGAGAAAGATATGCTTCCTTGAAGTCTCCTTCTCCAACTTGCTGTCTCTGGTTCTACAAAATGTACTCCTCTTGCACAAACCTGGCACACACACTCATTTAAACAGAAAAACCTAGTCCCATATGCAACCGTGCATCGGTACAAACTGTAGGACGGTTAAGGTGCCTCCAGCCCCTAACCGCCTTGGCTCTTGGGCACATCGCGCATAGAACCGCGTGCTTTGGAAAACAGTGGTTAAATAGGTTTAACAATTCTATGAATGGATTCCCGCACTCCGGGCCACGGGCATGTGGCATACCATATATGACCCACAGTCATAATCCCCATGCCCACATTGGTTTATATATATAATACACCGGTTATAACATAAAACTCGTGTTTATTGTTTAATCCCTGCACGCAATATAACACGGTCGTATAACATATGTTTTATATGTATGGTTTTAAACTATGGGTTGGGGCTAAGCCCCGGCCCACCCCCCTTTCAAATAATACAACCTTCAAACTTAAATGCAAAGGTGCCAACCCATATGACAAGGAACATTGGCAGGAATATTGGCTAGCGGAGTGTTACAAAGGCATTGACGTTGGGGGAGGTCTAGGGGTCGAACCCCGCGGAGTCCCCATAATTTTACATAACCAAATTAAACAAAAATGAAGGGACATGTGGCGCCAATGGGTTGGGCCGCGTGT
Source organism: Picea abies (assembly GCA_900067695.1). Taxonomy (NCBI): domain Eukaryota; kingdom Viridiplantae; phylum Streptophyta; class Pinopsida; order Pinales; family Pinaceae; genus Picea; species Picea abies. The sequence goes on from CBVK0100830250.1 coordinate 1,924, forward strand.
CCGCACCTTATTGGCTACAAATGACATGTGTCAACATTCGATTGGACAACCACCAACCAATAAAAATATGCCATGTCATCAAACTTCCACATCATCATGATGGTACAGCCCTGCCACATGGCCGTACAGACTATACAGATAGGTACAGTCAGCATCCCAAACTTTTGCCTGTTTGGCTTGGCGGACAGATCACAATATCTCCTCCATACGGACTCCGTTTGCGAAATTAAATATACTGTCGAAATCAGGAAGACGAGACAGATGCAATGGCACTATTTTTGTCGCATTCCGAGCACTTTGAAAATTGAGCAAAATTTGATCCCCTAATCACAACTACACCTGGTACCTAGACCCTTCTCTTTATTCTTCTTACCAATAATTGTGAGGTAGTTGGTTTTCATAGTACAACTTCAGCTGACTCCCATTTACCAAACCTTCCTTCCATTCTCCCTTCAATGTCTTTAGTTGTGCAACTCCTCCTTCTGTAACATAGGCAATCTCATATGGCTCGAGCCAATGTGTCCTGAAATTCCCATAATGTTTTAGGAACTTACTGTCATACACTAGTACCAAATCACCTTGCTTAAATGCCTTCTTCTTGATGTGCCTGTCATGATAGGAATTTTCTCTTTCCTTCTAAACCTATTGGTGGAAACCTGCAATAAATCTATCTTCTTCGAGTTCAACTAACTGTGTGAGCCTCTCCTAAACAGTTCCAGTATCCTCCATACCTGTAAAGGTAATGATTCTTAAGCGTGACACCAAGTATTCCATTGGGACAACAACTTCAAGACCATGGACCAAATTAAAAGGGGTCTGCATGGTCATCTTTTTGCAATGGTTGTATATGCCCATAACACTACTAGTACTCTCAAATCCCAATCATCTCTGTTCACACAACAAATATTGGTTAGTTTTGTTTCCAAAATCTTGTTGAGTGCTTCAACTGTCCCATCTTCTTGAGGGTGGTATGGTGTGCTCTTCTGATGGTGGATTGTAAATTCTTCAGTCAAGGCTTCAACTATTTTATTTATTAAATGTGTTCCTTGATCTCTCATGAGGATATTTGGGCATCCAAACCTTGTTATGATGTCATCAAATATGAAGTGTGTAGCTGTAGTTTCACTACATTCCTTGACTTCTCTTTCTTTGTCCCGTCTGGTCAAGTACTCTGTCACAATGATGATGTATCTTGCTCCTGTACGCTTTCCTAGTGGATTTATAGGTCCAACGATGTCAATTTACCATTTCTCAAATGATTATAGGGTCAATTGTGGTGCCAATGGAATTTCATCTCTTCTGGATGGTTTCCCAACTCTCTCACATACATTGCAGGCTCTAGAATAGTCTTTAGCATCTCTGTTTAAGGTAGGCCACCAAAGTCCAACTCTAAGAACCTTCTGCATAGTTTATTTACTTGCATAATGGCCTCCTATGATGCCTTCATGAGATTCTGCAAGGATCAACTATCATTTTGCCTCCATAACACATCTTCGCAATATCTCATCCAGGCCCATTTTGTATAGATGTCCAACTATAAGTGAGAAATATGCAGTGCGCAGTACTAGTTGTTTCTTCTGTGGAATTTTATACTCACTAGGTTCCATTCCTGTTGACAGGAACTGGACTATTTCTGTGAAGTGGTCATCGATATTTCTAATAGCTAGTAGTTGTGCATCTGGCAGTGTATCTTCCAAATTACTGGGCTCTTGTCCATGTTCCAACCTCGACAAGTGGTCAGGACGCTTGTTCATTCTTCCTAGTTTTACTATGATATCAAATTCATACTCTTGAAATAGCATCATCCATCTACATATCCTTTCCCCCAACACTATCTTGTTGACTAGGTACTTTAGTGTGGAGTGATCAGTAAACATTTTAAAGTGTCCTCCCAATAGATAGTGGTGAAATTTTTATAATGCGTACACCATCGCTAATCCCTCTCTTTCGGTAGTAGTATAATTAATCTCAATTGTGGATAGCTTCCTTCTAGAAAAGGCTAATGGGTGGTTGATGTCTCCTATTCCTGGTTGTGATAACACATCTGCCAATGCAATGGATGAGGCATCAACATGCACATGAAACTCCTTGGTCCAATCTGGGAAAGCTAGAATGGGTGTAGTAACCATTTTTTGTTTCAGTGTGTCGAAGCTCTGTTGGAGTTAATCAGTCCAACTATACTGACAATCCTTTTTCAAGAGCTTCTCCATGGGTGTTGTAATCTGATCATATCCCTTAATGAACTTCCTATAGTAGCCTGTGTGTCCCAGCGCAGTGTGTAGTTGTTTAACTATTGTAGGAGGGGGTAGATCAACTATAATAGCGATCTTGGATGGATCTACCAGGAAGCACTGCTTGCATATAATATGACCTAATAGAATGCCAAATGGTGAGAATAAGATGCACTTCTTCAAATTCAAAGCAATTTGACATTGCCTTCATTTATCCAACATTAGCCTTAGACATTCATTATGATTTTTCAACAAACTAAAAATAGTCCAATCATCAAAATATGATTCTAGAAATTTATGCAGAAACACTTTGAATGCTTTGACCACCACCCTGGAAAAGATGGTTGGGGAATTCTTCAATCCAAATGGAATTACTGTATACTAGTAGGATCCCCATTCTATGGAAAACATGGTCTTGTGGTGATCTTCCTTGGCAATGCGGATCTAATGGTATCCTAAAAATCCATCTGTAAAAGAATATACCTCCTGGCCTCCCACGTTATCTAACACTTCGTCTGTGAATGGTGTAGGAAAAGGGTCTTGCAGACAAGCATCATTCAGCTTCTTGAGATCTACGCAAATCCTGATTTCTCTTGTTTTCTTGTCTTGCACCACCATAGGGCTTATCCACTCTGATTCTTCCACAATTTCTATAATCCCTGCTTCCAGCATTCTGTCAATCTCAATCTTCACATTTTCCTTATATTTAGGGTTGAATATGTAAGGTCTCTATTTTAATGGTCTAGCATATGGTTTTAAAGGGACCCTCATCTCTCCCATAGGTCCTTTAATACCCTTCATATCAGTGAACTTGGTCGGAAACAAGTCCCGATACTTGTGCAACAACTCTATAATCTTGTCAATGGTAGAAACGTCCCAATAATCTCTTACATTGGCAAGCTTCAATGTCTCTTCTGTTCCAATATTGTCTTTCTTGATCTTGATCGGTTGTCCAATAAATTTTAACTCAACTCCTGGTCCTTCCACATCTCTTTGGCCTTCTATCTCTATGATGTTCACCTTCCTTGGATCATCGTCTTCATCAACGTTGATGTTGTAACAACTCTGTAGTTTCTAGAGGGGCATAGTCAATTCATCCTCTTCTTGTTCCAAAGGGAGGCTAGATGCCTCTTCAAATACTTCATGTCTCACAATCTGTAATGCTTGGTCTACTGAGGGATATTCACTTTCAAATAAAAAGGTGGTTACAAAATTCTGAATCATACCTTCCTAGTCTGTAGTAATGAGGTGCAACTCTGCTTGAAGGTACCAATTAATAGGTGTAGTGTCCAACATGTTAATGAATTTGTTCACCCACTGTTCTCAAGGGGCATATCTCCAAGCTTCTTCACAGCTTCGTACATGGTCCTTTGGGAAGCTTTGACCTATGTAACTTACTTCACAACTTTATTCTTGTGTTGAGAATCGTGTTGTCATCAGAGTACGACATTGTACCCAATATGTAATATTACTTTTGTGTGTCCCCCACCATCTTGTTGTTGTGTCTTTAAAGGCCTCATCCATTGCTGACAGTCTCTGTTGTGTTGGTACACTTTCTTCAAAATCTAATAGGAAGGATTCTAAAGGGTTCATACCATCAAATGTGGGTAAATTACTCATTGTTGTGTCGATCCAGCTAACTTCTCTAGTTAATCTAGCACATATTCTGGTAGATACTTCATACATCTAGTTTTTCTAGTTCTCCATTACTTCTTCTGAATCTGATGAACATGCACTATCACTTCACCAGCTTAAGTTCCTGTCAGTTGTAGGATTAATGTAGTGTTGTTATTTGGTTGTTAGCTTGTATATGTTTTCTAGTGCGTATGCACAATCTTCTTCTCTGATGGGATCTATGTATCAATGACATTCATCCGGATCTAAAGGTGCAATGAACCTCAGGCCATCTCCTTCAAAAGTCATACATATTTTATTTAAGTCAAAAAAACTAGAGTTATTGAAGGCCCAATCAATTCCTAACAGCGCAGGGTAAGGGAAATTGTCATCAACTATTTCAATTACCTAAAAATATGCAAATGTTCTTATTCCATCAATGTCCATGGGGACATAATCCAATCATCCAAATGGGTTGACATCTTGCTGGTTAGCCATCCTAAGCCTGATAGGGGAATAGATCAAATTCGGTTTTCCCATCTGTTCCCAGGTTTGCTTCGTCATGACATTGACCTCCGACCCTAAGTCGAGGACCACATAGTCTATCTCATATTCTCCTATTTGAGCGTTCAAATCTAATTCCTTATTTGTCCTTCTCTTCTTACCAATTTGGTGTACTGCCCTATTTAGTAATGTATATATCTTTCCTTTCTCATATTCTCTGATTAAATTTTGTAATTCTTGTACAAGGCTTTCATCTTGAATCAACTTAATACAAGTGTATAAAAATTCCATGAGTTTGCTTACCTCTTTTCCTTATTTTGGCGAAGTAGGCTAGTCAAATGCTAGAGGCATTAGATATTCTCTCACTTCTGGTCTTGTCTTTTATGCAAAGCCTTGGTTTCCTCTGAATTCTCTCCTAGCTTCCTCAAATATCTGTCTTTCTTTATTTGCATCAAAAGTTTGGGTCTTCTCTGCAACTTTCCAGATTCCCGAATCTTCTGTAGTATTCCCTTGTGTCAGTATGTCTTCTCCTGTAACAACACCTCCTCTGGTTATAACATTGACTCTAGGGTATTATCTATGAGGTTCAACATAGATCAATTGCACTTGTGGGTTCTGCTGGAGTCCTCATCTTTCCTGAAGTTGAGCTAGCAGTACAGGACAATCTTTTATAACATGGTCAAATGAGCTACAGTAGATGGAAGTAGTACAAGGGTTCTGACAATCCCTTGCAATATGTCCAAGTTGTGCGCAATTATAATAGATGATTTTTCCTCAACCTTGAACCATTCCTCCTCCTCGTCCTCTTCCTTTGAATCCATAATGAGGATTGAAGTTTCCTCTCCTATGAGAGTTGTACTACGTAGCATTTCCTTCTTGTTGTACTTTGCCTTCGATCTTATATATGTCTCTTGACCTTTTGTGCATGAGATCATAAGCCCTACAATCCCTATCATCATGCCCTACAGACTTACAGAATGTACAGTACAAATTTGTAGGTGTTTGAACATACTTTTGCATGTAGTAACACTCACTAGTACGATGTTTGTTTCTACATATCTCGCACCAGGGTAAGGTGACTTGCTTCAAAGGGATCGGGGCTCCAGAAGCCAAGTATTCATTGAATAGAGGGAAATTTTCCTTGTTATGGCCCTTTGATCGGTATATGACACACCAGATGTCTTCTCTTTTAAATTTTCTCTTGTCTTTCTTCATATCTTCGACCTGTAGAGACAAATTAGTTAGATGAATCAGGATCTGACTCATACCTGAGATGTATTCTCCCATAGGGGATGATTCAAGCTTCATGGTGATATCCAATGCCTCAGCCTGCTAAGAAATCTTCTGTTGCATCAGGGGAAATCTGATGTGTGGTAAGAGGGAAACAATGAACCATTCTTTGTTTTGTTCATCTAGGATCTGAAAATTTAATCGACTTGTCAAGGTTTTGAATCTCTGATCAAATTCTCACACAGGTTTGGCCACCTTCTGCTTGATCTCTTTCAGCTTTGTGATACATTATGACTCCGATTTAGGTTTCTTAAATTATGTAATCAATGTGTTCTTGATCTGATTCAATGGCTTAGGATGTGCAAGTCCTTGGACAAGTTTCATGTACCAACTCAATGTGTGATCTCTGAGAGTTGTACTGAACTGGGTTCTTTTGACAACTTCATCTGTGACATTCTTAATGTTCCATACAGCTTCACAGAGGAACCAGTGCTAGTCAGGATATTCAGATCAATATCCCCTTGTTACACCTCTTTTGTCACCTAAATGAGAAAAACAGAGGTTCTTAGAAGCTTAGTTGGGTTAGCTAAGCAAGATAATAGTAAAGGAAAGGGTTAGAAGAATAAACATAAAAGACTATAAACTAGGAAAGGAAAAACCAACTAAACTATTGTGCATAAGTACATAAGAACAAGAAACAAACAAGACTCATGTCACCAATGGAAAGGATTGTATTAGTGAAAAGAAAACACCAACGAGAAAGGGGACTTTGGGTCCCTTCTTCCTCCAAGAGAGGGCTCTTAGACCCCCAAGATTGAGCTCTTCTTACAACTTGGAAACTTGAAAGAAATGGTGAAAGAATCCCAAGCTAACCCACTCAAAAGGTGATGTGGATTGTCCAAATGTAATGGTGCTAGTATGCTCTTGATAAGAAAAGAGGTTTCCCCAAGAGAACAACAACAACATAACCTTGCAAATGAATTCCTTGAAAATGTAGTGCACCCATGGCCTTGTTTTATAGCACCACTTTGAGGTATTGTGCAACTATCTTTTAGTGTGAAAATGGGTTGTTTAGGGAACCTTCGGGAATTTGACCAACCACCCAGCTGGATCCAACCAATATTTGGATGTCAAATCGACTTGGAAGCTGAACCATAAGTGGGTGGGAGGCCGACCAATATCATAAATGCACTGTTCTCAGGTGTGCATGGATTTTAGCATCCACAGTCGTGCGTCATGTGCATGTGCACGCTTCTTTCATTTTTGGATGGCACATGTGTGCGCGTGCCCTATGTAGTCATAACACATCTTGATTTTATAAGTGATTGTATAGTTTTAGACCTTTTGGAAATTCTTTTTGGTAATTTTGGTCCATGGTTGAACTCATAGCTGTTTGAAGATGCTGGATTCCTATAACCATTTTCGGACGAAATTTTAGTGATAACAGATGCCTCCTGATGGATGAGGTTAGGAGCATACAAATAGTCGAAATTCATCAATGTTTATTCTACTGAGAGTATCGTTGTAAGAAAGAGCCATAGTGAGAGTACCAAGAGTGACCCATTGGAGGGAGAAGGGAACTTGTCGGACCCAACCTTTCGCAAGGTGTGGAAAATAAATTGTGTACAAACAAGCCAGGCATGCCCCATGCTCGTGTCATGTAACTCAAAAAAGGGTGTTGTACAGTAACTAAAATCATGTGTTGATGTAGACAACTGCAGTTCCCTCAGGGGCGGTTTTGATAAAGGAAAAGGACAATTCTGATGAGGAACATACTCTAAACAGTAGGCAATGACACCTGTAAGAAGTATCATGGATTCTATGGGAATTGAAAGCCCAACAAAGTTCAATTGTCTTCAGCAAATATAAAAAAACAACTGCAATAGTCGCAAAGTAAGACCCTCTGTAACATGAGAAAGTGTTGAAGTCGAATGTTATGGGGGTCAACTATAGCAGAGAGAAATTATGGTTCTCCCTGTGTTGTCTGAGGCTTCTCATTGTAAACGTAATGAGAGTCAAGATAATGTTGCCCTTCTGGAAACTGTGCTGATGTCAACAAAAAGGGAGACGCGACTCCAAGAAGCAAAGGGCTTTGCGAAATCCACTAGGTGAGGTAAAGAACTGAGGAGGTACATGAACGAAGTCAAGATGCATGGAGACTCAAGACTTCCCTTGGTTGGGAATATATGAGAAGTATAAGTGGCTGCAACCGTTCAACTAGGTCGAGTGTCAGGGGGACAATGAGATGTGGGATAAGTTGTGCCAGAGGTGGTGCAAAGTAAACAAACTCAGAGAGAAGAGGTAGGTGGCCTGTGGGATACTCAAAGTTTATGGATGATGTAAACAAGGGTAGGTGATAAGGAATGCCCCAACCAAGGGTGACATGGGTTGCATTTTCCAAAAAGGAAGAAGGTTTCCAAAGGTGACGATAAAAAGCTATGTAAAATGTTGGAAACAATGGCTTAATTACAAAAAGAATTAAGAAATCAGTGGGGATAATAATGTAGATACAGAAATGGGTGCCCCAGTGTGAGATGGCTTGGCCCGAGGATGGAAAAAGTTGGTTAAAAAATAAGTGGAGGTTGGGGCCCCATAGGTGGGTTTATGTAGTAGGGAAATGTATGGAGGGAAATCTGAAGATGGGAAAACCAACGGTGGATGAAATGGATGGTAAATGATGTTGTGGGAGTGTAGTCAAAGAAAAACCATGAGGAAGTGCCCTGGGAGTCCATTGGGTAGGCTAGCAAAATGAGGAGAAGGAGTATGTGGCTGATTCGCGACATGATGTAAGACTATCAAGACTCCCATCCCTAAAGGTTGAAAACAACATGAGTGTCAAAGTGCCAAGGGGGGCTATGAATGGGACAACTCATGAAGGGGAGATTGCTATCGGGTGACAGTACCCAAAATGAAGTGGAGGTGACGGTACTGCAGAGTCGGATATAGGGACCCTAAAGGCAAATTTCAGAGGGTGTGACTAGAGATGCAATTGAGATTCAGAGGGAATGATTACATTCCAGTGTTGATTATATACATGAAGGGGTCACACTGGTGTGTGATGACCAAGTACCTACACACATGACAACCAAATACCCGATGTGAACAATATCTGAAGATAATCGAACATATAACCGTTTATTTGATAATTTTGAACATGAGCATATGTACCTGAATGAGGTATGGAAAAATGGCTCCTCGGGGGCTAAGGATGAAAAATAGCCCAGGGACTGTCTTGATGTAGATGATGGGGTGATGATCCCATGGTTGAAGATGGATCGAAAAATGGACGCTCAGAGCTCCCAAAATTGAGTCTGGAAGTCTGGAAAAATGGACTATATATAGTTGTGGGGCCTACATTGCCACCTCATTTGTACTTGTTGCTATAGTTGTGAGAGAGTAGATTGCAGAGAATATTTGGAGATTCCAAGAGTATGAGTAAGCCTATCTGAGAGGTGTTAGAGTTAGGTTAGTGGTCTCATCCTCCTGTACAGTAGTAAGGTGTCAATTTTTGGGTAGGACCGTGTGGATGGCCGTACTGTGAATTTTTAGGGTTGTGGCCCCCTAAGTGCACGGGTGATCGATGGTGACCTGTGCACTAATGCATAGCTTTAATGGGAACAACCGCATAGGGGGGGCATGCTATTTAGGAAAACAGGTGCGTATGGGGTGTGCGCCTGTCCGAAACACAGCCGCACATATGTGCGCGGTTATGTTGCTAACAGTTGCGCAACTGTGTAGTGAATAGGTATGCACCGAATGTGCACATGTGGTTTTAACTGGCGTGCATACATGTGCACCATTGGGGTAAACAAGTGTGCATGTGTGCACACCTGTGGGCAAAACAACTACACCTTTGAGGCAAAGCTAAGGGTGA
>CBVK0100830258.1:0-16306 GCA_900067695.1 Picea abies
TCTACAGTTTTGTACATTTCACTCATTAATAGAAATTGTGTATTACTGTTGTTGGAGCCACCTTTGTTTTTTCTATCCCGTCTCAAATTTCATGTCTTAATGCTCGAAATTGAAAGGTGTTTTTCGTATTTTCCATTTGTGGTTTCAAAATCTTAGAAATCCTATCACACAAGCAACGATAATTATTGTACTCACGAGGCGAGTTCTACTTTTTTGTCAAATTTTTCTCCCTTTTGTTCTACCTCGGGATTTCTCATGTTGGACTCTATAGATCACACAATTCACAAGTCCAGAGCAATGAAACAACGAAATTGCTTTAAATTTCTACCCCAGATCAGTAACGAGAGTAAAGTTTTCCTAAATCATGATTAAACGTCATCGGGTTTTTGCGCCTCAGCATTCATTAAATCCAAAAGTTTGTTGGCGTAACCTTGATAGCCGAAACCATGAGATCCTTATTCTAGTAACCCATGTTAGGGTTAAAGGTAAAAGATAAGCCCTGGTAAAGTTCTATCGGCAATTCGCCACTCGACGTTTTCTTTTTAAAAAGTTACATTGTCTAAACTCTGACTCACGAAATCACGATAAGGATATGAACGTAATTAATTAATCACTTAATTCGAGTTTATATTCTCTCTTAATTAAAAATTATTATCTCGATCTCACGGTTTCGCAGCTCGCCACGCAAACTTCTCGGAAGCTTATTTTCGAAGCTTCGAGTCGCGATATGGAGAATATAATAATTACATAATTAATTAATCCCCTAATCATGATTGCATTTTTATTAACCAAAATCGATCATCGCAATCTTAGGTGCTAGAGGTTCAAAGTGTTAAAGAAAAATCCCTGATATAACGAGTACCAAAATATTAATTAACGTTGGTAAAATCGGATTAATTAAGCTAAATCAATATATCCTGCATTTTGATGCTTGCACAATTTATGAGGTAGCCTTATTTCTTCCATACGCCAACTGACACTTCAAACCACCAAAATTTATGGTATTAATTAGGAAATAGGGCGAATCGATGAATAAAGCTTGGGTTTTATGGTCGAATTTATTTCTAAGCATGATTTGACAGATTTCTCCTAAAAGAGTACCGAGTTTTCGAATATATATAGAATTGTTATTCATTATAACAAATGCATTTCTGTACTATGCAAAGCACGATTTCTCAGGGAGCTAACTTTTGTATGTATACGTATTTCTATCATAGAAGAGATAAAGCAGGATCTCCAGTCATGGCCCTGTGAAAAGCATCCAAATCCAGTGTTGAGGTTTTGGGACAAGGCTCGGACAACGTTGCTAATACTTCACCTCGAAGTGTTGACTCTGTCCCAAATGGGTCTTTCGTTTCCAATGTTCTACAGGCCAAATTGGTGGATTATTCCGATGATTCCAGTGACAATGAAAAAGATGATAAAAACACCAAGTATAAGATCTTCATTCAATCCGGAATGCACAAAGTAGCAGCCAGGCCATGAATACTGCCATATTATGATATGGTCTGATGGGCATTAGACCATGTGGACATACACACCAGAACCATCATGAATGAGCAGAAGGTCACCATCGAGACTTTCAGGCCTGAACATCTGCAAGCCATGTATAAGTTTCCCACAACGTCCAACTTTACATATGGTGTCGAATTCTTAGACGAGTTCAAACAGAAGGAATGTGTTTAGTATGATAAAACCATGTCTAGCTTAATAAAAGATTGGGTTTCGTGCTCTGCGAATTTCAAGGCAGACAACCATGGTATATATTCAATAGCTTCTTTAGAACCGTAGTACAAGTATGTAGCTATGATGACATGAAGATTATATGGGAGAGAGGACACCTCACATTTATTTCTTCCGTGGGTGCCTCTAATATTTCAAGTTGCTGAAGGTTGTTCCTTTGACTGGGAAAAGATGTTGTCCAATAGCTTGACCAGTCGGGTCACAAAGTATCGGGCACAGAAAGAAAGTGGAAAAATTACTTCATTTTTTATGTCTGCATACATTATGGACGTTGTTTGCTTTCTAACACCTTTTCCATTAATGAGATGGATTTCGACTCCAGAAGAAGACAAGCCTATCCACGTCTATCATGTGAAATTATGGGAAAACAAAGCGATAGATTTTGTGTATGAAATATTCAATTGGGTGATGGTGCCTCTGCATGTCACTATTTTTGGTCAACCGCCACCCAGGATCTCGGATAACATAGTGACGAATTTGAGCAGCATAGTCGACTAGTATGTAGAAGACGAATTCTCATATCTCGGAATTTTTGGGGCTTTTGTTCCCCCGCATGCACTGCCATTATTCATTCCCGACAAGCTGGCTTGTCGAGAGGTTGCTAGACAAACAATAACCGGTGGTATAAGCAAGGAGCTTAAGGGATACTCAAAAAAGGTATGGCCACCTTTTCCTGTTCATTTAAATTCATATTCTTTATTAGATTTTGGGCACACTAAAGCTGAGGAAGCATCCCTGGAAGACCTAAATTTGGTCCTTATTGAATACAAGAATCACGATCTGCAAAGGGTCGTGAGTAATCATCTAGCCAATTGCGGGCTCAAGAGATTTGAGCATGAAAATTCGCCTTCGGCTGACATTTTCCGAGGTGCATGATCTTATGCCGAAATTTTAGCTCGGATACAAACATTGGCACCTTAGGAGAGAGTCGATGCTCTGAAGTTCCAAGAACATCGACAGAGTTGTCTTCCTGTAGTGTTGCGGGGTGAGAATCCGAGTACAACGGAGGTGAAACAAAAAGATGCCGAAGGCTCCAAGGATGTGACTCCCAGTCAAGAAAAACACCAGGATGAAGGAGAGAAAACTAAGAGTCTGAAAGTAGAGATAAAGACTCCCAACATGCTGAAGAAGCAGAGTCTGACTACTACTCCGGGATAATCAACGAAACAAATTGGAGAGCCTATCACATCAGTTACTCCCTTGTAGACAACTCAGGGAAATATTGACACAGGATGGATTTTCAATGAAGAGTTGATGCCTATAAGGGTGGAAGAGATCCCTCCGAATGAGTTCTTCTTCGATAAGAAGAGAAAGGAAGTGGTAAAGAGGGAATTCTATCAGGAAGGAGAGTCAACAGCCAAGAAATACAAAGTTATAACTGATGGGAAAGACAAGAGGAATGAACAATTCATGACTAAAATAGTAGGGACATTAGGAGCATACGCCACGACGAACCAATTTTCAGTCGGGATCTTAAAGAACCAGCTGAAACGAAAGAATCACCTCATCAAGACTCTGGAAGCCAGACTAGCCACAACAACAGAAGCTTCCAAAGACCAGGCAAGTGTAGGAATAGAGTAGGCCAGCTTGGCTGATAAAAATGAGATAGAGCTGCTCAAGACTAGGCTCAAACAAGCACAGCTGGTGGTTTGGGATGGTCAGATTCAAGAGAGCTAGCAAAAAGATTTGATTGAATGGTTGCAGGCTAGGGTGGAAATTGCTGAAAGCAAAGTGATAAATATCGGGATGTTCCAATCCCAGGCGATGGAGATTCAGAGAAGAGTCTCTGTGGCCCAACAAAATTTGCTCGCCAAGGAGGAAGTGATTCGGGACAACTGTCTACTGGTTAATCAAGTGTTGGAGAATTTAACTACTAGAGAAAGGGAAGCTGGAGTAGCACGGGTCACCTTTCAAGAGGCTATGATAGCCACAAAAAACAAGGATTCGGGAAGTACTCCTAGGTTCACCATTTCAGAGCAGACCAGAGGAAACATCCTATTGAAAGAATGGGAGCACAACATCTCAGAAGGCAAGCTACAAGCCAAAAGGGTGATGAATTCCTTAGAAGAGGCCTTTAGTTCTATAGATGGTAATCTTCTAGGCCTGGATAACAGAGGAAATGTCGAGGCATTGATTCAAATGAATATGGAAAAAATCTCGCTTGATCTAAAGGAAAAAGAGGAAAGAGATTCAGCCGAGGTCTCACAAGTGACTATGGCAGACATAGTCCAAATAGACAAATGTATGATCAAACCAAGCACGCAATTATGCACTATCTACATCATAGACAGACAGAGGGAGGATAGGTTTTCACAATTAACCCGAGATTGCTACTCTTTTGAAGCCAATTGTCAAGAAGAACTGTCACGGTTGATATCTCTGTTGGTCGAGAGATGTGTCACCTGTACCGAGCATGCAAAAGGACAAGCTTCTGTCACCAAGTAAAGACAGAAAAGGAGAAATGGAGTGATTGCTCTCCTCCCTATCATAATTGAAAATTTTTGCAACGATTGAGATTCCATCTCATTGTAAAACTGTATAAATATACCATAGAAAGAAGGAAACTAGGCTGGACCTTTTTATGTCGATTGTAACAGACTTTTTACATTTTGAGAGTTAATACAAAGCAAATCTTAAGATTCTCAATTCCGTCACGACTGTGTTATGTGTTTGTTTTCTTGTATCTCATATTTCGTTTCATTTCATATTCATATTTGATGAATTCTTCATTGTAATTTAGTACAATCTCTACTATAGGGAATGAATTTTGGTTTTCTAGATTGTTTACTATTTTTCCTTTGTATCGGCTATCAGTAGGTGTAAGACTAGTCAACACTTTTAGAATTCTATATATATTTTATGCTTCATCGAGTCACTTCTTTACATTTTTCTTCTTCTATTTATACGTGAGATTCTCCCTTGATAGGAGCCTTAATTAGTAGACAGCTAAATGTTTTTCTCCCACCTCATACATTTTATTAAGATATAACTCAGTTACGAGAAAGAGCCTTTGATTTTCACCCCTTTTTTATTCCTAAAACCATAAACTCTCTTTTATACGACCAAATTGAGACAACACTTAATTTCTCCCTGTGAGGTTTCCTTATTTCACTATTCCTCCATGACTGTCCCTGTACCAACACAACCCAATATCGAACCCGGATTATCAAACCAAACCCACATTGCCTTAAATATTTTAGATACCATTCTTAAAACAACCACCACCTGTGTTGAACTCGAATGTTCATGGGAAACGATTGAACAGGATATTAACATCCAGGAACAGTTCGAAGCTAGACAACGCCAACGTAGAAATCTTCCCTAGTTTCCCTTGCCGAAGGTTGACGTTTCTCTCTTCTCCACTCTTTACCCACTTTCGGATGCCTAGACGATGTACTTCTAAGCCTTAAGTACAGACTCTGGAACAACATCTTTTTGGCTCCGTTGCCAGGGACTGAAGTTATGAAATCTTTTTCCCTGGGAAAACGACATTTGTTTTTCGTTGAAAGTGTTACCCTTTGATAGTGAACAAAGAGTACACACCTTTTTAAGGCTTTTCAATATTTCACTTGGCGACTCCACAAATTATAAACTGGCATCTGGTCAAAGGAATACCAGACAAAACCTGGATGGTAAGCAGATTACGCCCGTTACCGATCCCGAGAAGATTCTAAAGGCGAGAGGCTCTCTTAAGCCAACCACTTCAATCTACAAACTTAAACCCCCACAACTGAATACTAAGAGTCCTTCTGAACCCTCAACTTCACTCAGTCCTCTCTTTGATACTAAAGATTTAACATCAAGTTTCTCCGAAGTTAGGAGTGAGATTCATCCAACAGTCCCCTTAGTACACAAAGGAAGGAGCCCTCTTGAAAGTTCGTTGGCATTCGACATACCATCTTTCCTTTAGTTAAATTTCCCGACCTCACCTAATTCTGAAGAGTGTGTTACACATTCGGTTTCCACACCCGTCGGTTCTCCCAATTTCATCTCTTGCAAATCTGAGGAACTAAGTCCTCACATTCCTTATTTTTCATTGCCGGATTTTCCTCCTCACAAAGAAAATAAAGATTCACTTTTAATTATCCGAAACCCCCTTTACAACTTTCCACAAATAATAATGGCAGCCGCCGGAGGAGGAGGTGGAGGGTTTATAGGAGGAGGTGGAGGGTTTATTGGAGGAGGAGGGGGAGGAGCTCCTCTAGGAGGAGCTAGAGGCCAAGGGCCTACCCCCCCTCCTAGAGTGTTTGAAAAAGTTGCAGCTAGATATGCCCCCTTGGTATTGCCCGTTCCTCTACACGACCTTCTCGAAAATTACATAATTTTTTTTCCAAAATTCATTGGGGAAGGGGATCTGACTGCGGCCGAACACATTAATTTCTTTGATCAATTCGCAGATATCCTAGGTATCGAACATGAATATGTATATTCGAGTCTTCTTGTTCAAACCTTCGAAGGCCAGGTCCAAACTTGGTTTTGGAGTCTACCTACAACATCTATCTTGTCTTACGATGCCTTCGAAGATGCTTTCCTCAGACAGTGGGGCGAAAGAAAGGACCACTTATATTATTTAACCAAATTTAGGTCTTTAAGAAAAAAGAATTCTGAAATAGTCATGGAATTTATTCAAAGATTTAACAAACTGTATAACAAAATCCCAGCCAAGATTAAACCATCCCAACCCACGGCCAAGGTAACTTTTGCGGGGGCTTTCGAACCAGATTTCACACTCCTTTTGCGAGAAATAAGGGGAGCCACCCTAAACCGAATGCAGGATGATGCTGTAGAAATTGAGTCTAATATGATGGCTTTGGGTAAGCTTAAAGCTAAAGTAGAAATGGTAAACTGGGAGACCAAATGCTTTAGAGAACAAGCAGGTCCGTCGGGGTCTAATAGATCCACAGATGATAGGGTAGACGATATGGCCAAAGTAATTAAAGAATTGTCTAATAAAATATCTAGAATGGAGCTATAATAGGCCAAAGTTGATTCTTTCCCCAAAAAGGATTTCAAGAGGAACCCCAACCCCCTGAACTAGCAAAGACAAATAAAAAACGAAGATAAAAAAATACAAGCTCCCTTAAAGAACGAAAATTTTATAGGAGCGAACGATTTTCAAGACTTCATAGATTCGGATAATGATGTCATGAACTTTAGTGATGACTACACAGAACCATATCTAACTCGAGAAGATTATGAAAAATCTCTAAACACGCAACAATCGTCGAATAAGGGTGAAGAAAGTGATCATACTGACCTTTGTGAATCTCAACAAGAAACTAAGATGATAATGGTTGAGATCCAACCCAAGTACAACTTAAGATATAAGAATAAGCCCACCTCAACTACTCAACCCAAGAAAATCCTCCAAAGAGGTCAAGCTTATGAGCCTACTCCGGAAGAGACCTTATTACCCAACAACAAAGCGAAAGTGTTAAGCACACAAGGGTCCGAAGTGGGAAAAGTTGAGCCCCAAGCACAAGGAACTGAAATGACTAATAAAATTATGCCTTTAACCAGGACCATGAGTAATGAAGCAGTCCAGATGAATAAATCGGAAAGGAAGGATTCGAAAGTCTCAACCAAAGAAACAGACAAGGTGAGTGGAACTTTTAGTTTTGAAAATGAGATAAATAAAATTAAGATACCAATCTCTCTGGTAGAATTAACAAAAAACCTCGTTTATTGAAATCATATTACCAAAGTGATGGGTGTTTCAGAGCAAGAAAACCAGTCTGACATTTTAAACCTGGAAGATGACAAACCTAACATCACTTTTGGTCTGCATTTTGAAGGGGCCAAAGATACTATTTCTCCCTTTTATATCACTTTAAATGTATATGTCCAATTGCTACATAATTGCATGTTAGACTTCAGAGCCTCTCATAACGTTATGCCTAAGATTATCATAGACAAATTGGGTCTTCAGATCACCAGGCCTTATGGAGACCTTTACTCTTTTGACTCAAGAAGGGTTAAGTGTATGGGAATGATAAAGGACTTAGTAGTTACCCTGGCATAGGTCTCGGTTAAGAGTATCCTAATGGTTGTGGTTATTGTAGATATTCCCCCTAAGTAGGGATTACTGTTGTCTAGGTCATGGGAAGCCAAGCTGGGGGGTTCCCTTCAATTGGATATGACATTCGCCTCAATTCCTGTGTTTGGTGGTCAATTTACTCGGTTGTACAGAGAAACGAGATTAGCATATACAGTGAGTGACCCTCAAAACCCAAACAATTTCCCTATTTACATTGCAGACCAAGATCTGGGAAATTGTATCTTGTCTTTTGATGATGGTTTAGATGGTTGTCTAGAGGAAAACGATATAGAGAAGGAAGAGTCAAGTTACATGATAGAGGATTTGTGTAGCACCGGTGTCTGGAAAATGTATTTTGATGGTGCCTCATCTTGTGAATGGGTCGGTGCAGGAGTGCTTTTAGTGACTCCCGAAGGTAAGTTTGTTGTTCCTTTTTCATACCTACTGCAGTGGGATATAGATTATACTAACAACGTATGTGAGTACGAAGCGTTGGTCTTAGGATTAGAAGCTGCTAAAAAGCTAAAAATAAATAACTTAGAGGTATATGGAGATGCAGAGTTAATAGCCAAACCGATAAATTGACAGTACCAAGACAAGCATCCCAGATTAAGATCATACAAGAATTGTGCCTGGGATCTCATGGAAAACTTTTTCTCGTCCGTAAATTTCCACTTCATCCCACGCACAGAAAATTTACATGCTAATGCATTGGCTAAAGCATCTTCAACCTTCTCTCCTCCCACGACTTTCAAATTGAAGTATCACATTGAAATCATAAACAGACCATCTATACCATACAATATCCAACACTGGCAGGTCTTTGAGGATGATGAGCAAATTAAGAAATTTCTTGAAGCAGTGGGTGAATTCTCCAAAACTCATGTAGACCAAGAAAATTAAAATGACCCGATATGGATCATGCAAGAAGGGGAAGATCCTAAAGCTTTCCAAGAAAAAATTGCGGATCATCGTATGCTGGTCCTTAAAAACAACCAGATTCCGAAAGGATTGATTCCTTTAGAAAGACTTTTTTATCAGAACGACGTACCTGTAAAATCCACTTTACAACCCCAACCAGAAGAAGTGGAGGACTAGGATATAGGAACTGAAGAAGAATCCAGGATGGTAAAAATATCCAACTTCCTCCCTTCCAAAATAAGAAGTAATTATAAAGACCTACTCAGACAGTATAAGGATGCTTTCACCTGGTCTTATGATGAGTTAAGAACATATGACACTTCCGTAATTGATCACAAGATACCTTTAAAGCCTGGGGTCAAACCATTTAGGCAAAAGCTTAGATAGATCAAACCCATTTTGTTACCTATGATCGAAAAAGAAGTTAAGAAACTTTTAGACACAAAAATAATCGTACCTATGAGATATTCAGACTAGGTAGCAAACCTTGTCCCGGTCAGGAAAAAGAATGGGGAAATCAGACTGTGTGGGGATTTTCGAAACTTAAATAAGTTGTCTCTCAAGGAAAACTATCTGCTGCCCAAAATGGACCATGTGTTAGAAAAGGTAGTTGGATCCAACCAAATGTCTATGATCGACGGGTTCTCTGGTTATAATCAAATCATCATGAATGAAAAAGACAGGGAAAAAAATGCTTTCACCACACCATGGGGTACGTTCATGTATGAAAAAATGCCTTTTGGTTTGATGAATGCAGGGGCCACATTCCAACACGCTATGGACATCACTTTCATAGGAGAAAGGGATAAGTTCGTAGTCATTTATCTCGATGATTTGATGGCTTTCTCTAAAACCGACGAAGAACACTTGATACATCTTAAACAGACTTTCGAAAAATGCCGCAGGTTTGGTCTATCTTTAAACCCAAAGAAATCACATTTCACCATGTGGGAAGGTAAGCTTTTGGGTCATATTGTATCTAGGGATGGAACCATGATTGATCCTAAGAGGATTGAAGCAATAGATACTATAAATATTCCTAGAAATGTAAAAGAGATTGAATCTTTCTTAGGAAGAATATTTTTTTTACGAAGGTTTATCCCGAATTTCGTTGAGATTGTAAAATTGATCACAAGTATGTTGAAGAAGGACAATGAAGTAAAATGGACAACCGAGGGAAAATCATCGTTCACACATATTAAGAAAGTCATAAGCGAGGCACCTATGTTAGCAAGCCTCGACTATCTAAAATATTTTCTTATCTTCTCATTTGCCTCCGAACACACTATTGCTGCGGTACTCCTACAAAAGAACGAAGAAGGTTTTGAACAACCGATCGCCTTTTTCATCAAGAGCCTTAGATACACAGAACTGAAGTATGATATAATAGAAAAACAAGCGTACACCATGGTAAAATCATTAAAGGCATTCAGAATGTATGTACTACACTCAAAGATAATTGTGTACGTGCCTACCAGCTCTGTGAATGATATTTTAGTACAACTAGACAACGATGGAAAAAGAGGGCGATGGCTCGCCAAAATCCGAGAATTTGATCTGAAAGTCAAACCAACCAAATTGATAAAAGGGTAAGGCCTGGTCAAACTCTTAGCTAAGTCAAATTTCAGAACCCTAGATATCAATTGCCTGCAGGAAGGCGACGAAGACATGAACCCAAATGAGCTGGATGAAGAAACTAGTCCAAACAAGATTGAAGAGAAGTTCATATCATCAGGTTGGTACAAATACATAGTGTCATATCTGCTAACTCTAAAATTCCCAAATGAGCTATCACCATCAAAAGCTAGGACTTTAAAACTTCATGCTATTAAATATTGTATCGTCAAAAGTCAGCTATATTGGAAAGATCCACTCGGTTTCCTGTTAGTCTATTTAGTTGAATAAGAAACTCAGCGGGTTATAGACTAATTTCATGAGGGAATCTGTGGGGGGCATCACGCTTGGAAATCTACAACTTACAAGATTCCAAGGGTTGGGTACTACTAGCCAAAACTTTTCTTGGATGTTAATGCCAAAGTCCAAGCCTGCAACCCTTGCCAACTATTTGCAGGTAAACAGAAGCTCCCAGCACTGCCTTTAGTTCCAGTCAAAGATGAAGCCCCATTTCAGCAATGGGGTCTAGACTTTATAGGTGAGATTAATCCCCATTCCAGTGCTCAACACAATTGGATTTTAACCGCAACAGATTATTTTACTAAATGGGTGGAATCCATTCCAACCAAAAGGGTGGTAGACTCGGTGGTAATCAATTTCTTAGAAGACAACATTTTTTCAAGATTTGGTTGCCCCCGAAAGATAGTTACCGACAATGCCCAAGATTTTAAATCTATGTCTATGATCAGTTTCTGTCAGAAGTATAATATCATTCTTGGTCATTCCATAGCGTATTACCCCCAAGGAAACGTATTGGCCGAGTCATCTAACAAGATCCTGGTAAATATAATCAAGAAAGTACTAGATGAAAACAAAAGATCTTGGCATGTGCACTTGAAATATGCATTGTGGGAGAATCACATAAGCACAATGAGGTCAATCGACATTTCACCTTTTCATATGGTATATGGGACAGATGCCGTGCTACCTATAAACCTATCACTTTCAGTGATGAATTTATGGCAAGATCAAAATGAAGAACCCAATCATGTCACCAGGAAGATAAATTAGCTGATTGAGGTTCAACATCATAGAGTCGAAGTAGACGAAAATCCGCAGAAATACCAAGATGATATGAAGGCATTATTTGACCACAAAGCAAAGAACAGATATTTCCTCCCTGGTGATTTAGTATTAAGGTGGGATGAAAGAAAGGAGGAAGCAACAAAACATGGTAAATTTGACCACCTCTGGTATGGGCCCTTCAGAGTCTCGGCTGTGGAGGGAAAAAATTATTTCCTACTGTAAATTATAGATGGTAAAATCCTCAATGCCCCTGTCAACGGGCGTTATCTGAAGCATTACATGATGTGTGTGTGTGTGTGTGTGTGTGTGTATTTTTCATTTAAGAATTGCTTTTGATTTTCTTTTTCTTTCATGAACTTTCGACACTTTTCAAATAGCCCCAATAATCTTCATACCTGTCTCTTATAGGATTCCAGCTGCACACAAAATAAGCAGGAGAAGTAAAATGAAAGTTGGTGTCAGAAATAAATCGACTCAAACAAGTGATACCAAAGAAATTTGATAATTGTGCAAGAAATTGAAACAAAAAGGTATAGATGAGATTCCCTCAAGGATATGTTCTAAAGGACTATTAAAGAAAACCAAGGTAACCTCATTCAAATGGAAATATCGGCTGAACTGATAAATAACGAAGTTTTTTTTGTGATTAATCATATATGAAAAATTAAAACAAATTAAATGATTCACCCAAATTAAAAGCAGTCAGTCAAAGTAAGTATCCCCGAAAAAGATCTACAAGAGTCAATTTTGGATTTTTTGACCTCTGTATTTTCAGTCCGTAAATCTCTACATGTCACCCTTTTATATCTACGACTTTACCTTTTAAAAAGTCAATATCTTTCCATTTCTCTTCAGAAGGGAGAAGGGTTTTCATTTCAACCTTGTGAGCTTCAAAACAGATTGTGGAAAGAAAACGATTCTTCACAACTCCTCGATCCCCTGCTAAATTAAGGGATGCTTAAAGTGATCCTAATTTTCCTAGGTTTTTCAACAATATTGGAGGATTGAGGCTTGCTCAAATAGAATGCCCTAAGAAATTTATTTTCCCTTTTTTCCCTGAGAATGAAGGTGTTGTGAAGGTCAAGGGAAGGTTGGTATCAAGTAATCAAAGTAAGTTGACATACCTATAATAAAAAATATTACACAGATATCAACCCTGATACAAATTGATTGCCCCCATCTTCACGCTCTAAAAAGAAAATTATAAGACAGGTGGTGAAAGGAAATTCATAAATGATTGCCCCCACCTAGTCCAAGAGATGATGAAAGGAAATTCAAAAATGATTGCCCTCGTCTCATCATTTAAATGCATCAATACATTCCAAAGTGGTGAAAGGAAATTCAGTAAAAGGGGTTAGATAACTTCATTGGGGTACTGAACATGCCCGCTGACAGTGAAGCAATATCTGAGATATCTGTAAGGCTGTTATACATGAATACCACTCTACTCTGGTAACCAATTCTTTTTAAAAACCTGATCTACATCCCAAGTTCAGACATGACTCCCTAATTAAAAACATATAATCTTCTTCTTTTGATGCAAGTTGATAGTCACAAGATCTGTTGGGTCTCCTAGAATTGTTTTGATTGTCGTAAGGCAGACCTGAATTTGGTAACAGGAAAGGGGAAGTCGTGAAAGGGACTACGACTAAATTTAAAAAGAGAATCTGAGTTTGAAAGACTTTTCAAGGTAAAACACAAAGTCTCTTTCCCCCTTCGATACCCTGTCCTCAGGAACCTTTTTCACCTTGTTGAAGCTATTGACTCCATTTACCCAATATTGGAACATGGTCTACTGTTCTTCCCATCTTACAAGAAAACGAGATTCCTAGTTGGAGCCTATGTTGGAGCCGCCTTTGTTTTTTCTAGCCCGTCTCAAATTTCATGTCTCAATGCTCGAAATCGAAAGGTGTTTTTTGTATTTTCCGTCTGTGGTTTCAAAATCTCGGAAATCCTATCACACAAGCAACGATAATTATTATACTCGCGAGGCGAGTTCTACTTTTTTGTCAAGTTTTTATCCCTTTTGTTCTACCTCGGGATTTCTCATGTTGGACGCTATAGATCATGCAATTCACAAGTCCTGAGCAACGAAACAACGAAATCACTTTAAATTTCTACCCCAGATCAGTAACAAAAGTAAAGTTTTCCTAAATCATGATTAAATGTCATCGGGTTTTCACGCCTCAGTGTTCATTAAATCCAAAAGTTTGTTGGCATAACCCCGATAGTCAAAACCATGAGGTCCTTATTTTAGTAACCCATGTTAGGGTTAAAAGTAAAATCTAAGCCCTGGTAAAGTTCTATCGGCAATTCGCCACTCGACGTTTTATTTTTAAAAAGTTACATTGTCTAAACTCCGACTCGCGAAATCATGTTAAGGATATGAACGTAATTAAGTAATCACTTAATCCAAGTTTTTTCTCTCTCTTAATTAAAAAGTATTATCGCGATCTCGCGGTTTTGCAGCTCGGCACACAAACTTCCCAGAAGCTTATTTTTGAAGCTCCAAGTCGCGATATGGCGAATATAATAATTATGTAATTAATTAAGCCCCTAATCAAGATTGCATTTTTATTAACCAAAATCGATCATCACAATCTTGGGTGCTAGAGGTTCGAAGTGTTAAAGAAAAATACCTGATATAACGAGTACCGAAATATTAATTAACGTTGGTAAAACCAGATTAATTAAGATAAATCAATATATCCCTTGTTTTGATGCTTACATGATTTACGAGGTAGCCTTATTTCTTCCATACACCAACTGACACTTCAAACCACCAAAATTTATGGCATTAATTAAGAAATAGGGTGAATCGATGAATAAAGCTCGGGTTTTTATGGTCGAATTTATTTCTAAGCATGATTTGACAGATTTCTCCTAAAGGAGTACCGAGTTTTCGAATATATATAGAACTATTATTTATTATAACAAATGAATTTATGTACTATGCAGAGCACGATTTCTTAGCGAGCTAACTTCTGTATGTATACGTATTTCTATCGCAGAAGAGCTAAAGCAGGATCTCCAGTCATGGCCCCGCGAAAAGCATCCAAAGCCAGTGTTGAGGTTTCGGGACAAGGCTCGGACAACGTTGCTGATACTTAACCTCGAAGTGTTAACTATGTCCTGAACTAGTCTTTCGTTTTCGATGTTCTGCAGGCTGAATTGGTGGATTATTCTGATGATTCCAGCGACAATGAAAAAGATGATATAACCACCAAGTATAAGATCGTCATTCAATCCAGAATGCACAAAGTAGCAGCTAGGCCATGACTACTGTCATATTATGACATGGTCCGATGGGCATTAGACCATGTGGACATACCAACCAGAACCATCATGAATAAGCAGAAGGTCACCATTGGGACTTTTAGGCCTGAACATATGCAAGCCATGTATAAGTTGCCCACAGTGTCCGACTTTACATATGGTGCCGAATTCTTAGAAGAGTTCAAACAGAAGGAATGTGTGCAATATGATAAAACCATGTCTAGCTTAAATAAAGATTGGGTTTCGCACTCTACGAAGTTCAGGGCAGAAAACCATGGTATATATTCAATATCTTCTTTAGAACCACAGTACAAGTATGTAGCTATGATGACATGCAGATTATATGGGAGAGAGGACACCTCACATTTCTTTCTTCCGTGGGTGCCTCTAATATTTCGAGTCACCAAAGGTTGTTCCTTCGACTGGGCGAAGATGTTATCTGATAGCTTGATTAGTTGGGTCACAGAGTATCAGGCGCAGAAAGAAAGCGGAAAAAATTCTTCATTTTTTATGTTTGCATACATTATGGACACTGTTTTCTTTCTAACACCTTTTCCATTAATGAGCTGGAGTTGGACTACAGCAGAAGACGAGCCTATCCAGATCTATCATGTGAAATTATGGGAAAACAAAGTAGTAGATTTTGTGTATGAAATATTCAACTGGGTGATGGTGCCTCTACATATCACTATTTTCGGCCACCCGCCACCCAATATCTCAGACAACATAGTGACAAATTTGAGCATCATAGACGACTGGTATGTAGAAGCCGAATTCTCATATCTCAGAATTTTCGGGGCTTCTGTTCCCCCGCATGCACTGCCATTATTCATTCCCGACAAGATGGCTTGTCGAGAGGTTGCTAGACAAACAATAACCGGTGGTACAAGCAAGGAGCTTAAGGGATACTCAAAAAAGGTATGGACACCTTTTCCTGTTCATTTAAATTCATATTCTTTATTGGATTTCAGGCATGCTAAAGCTGAGGCAGTAGCCCTGGAAGACCTAAATTTGTTCCTTATTGAATACAAGAAGCACGATCCGCAAAGGGTCATGAGTAATCATCTAGCCAGTTGCAGGATCAAGAGATTTGAGCATGAAAATTCACCCTTGGATGACAGTTTCTGAGGCGCACGATCTTATGTCGAGATTTTATCTCGCATATAAAAATTGGCACCTGAGGAGAGAGCCGATGTTCTGAAGTTCCAATAACATCGACGTAGTTATCTTCCTGCAGTGTTGTGGGATGAGAATCCGAGTACAATAGAGGCGAAACAAAAATATGTCGAAGTCTCCAAGGATGCGACTCCCAGTCAAGAAAAACACCAGGATGAAGGAGAGAAAACTAAGAGTCCGAAAGAAGAGATAAAGACTCCCAACCCGCCAAAGAAACAGAGTCTGGCTACTACTCCTGAACAATCAACGAAAAAAATCAAAGAGCCTATCACATCAGTTACTCCCTTGCAGACAACTCAGGGAAATATTGACGCAGGATGGATTTTCAATGAAGAGTTGACGCCTATAATTGTGGAAGATCTCCCTCCGAATGAGTTCTTCTTCAATAAGAAGAGAAAGGCAATGGTAAAGAGGGAATTCTATCAGGAAGGAGAGTCAACAGACGTGAGATCG
>CBVK0100830264.1:0-23310 GCA_900067695.1 Picea abies
GTCATATTACCATCCTTGCTATGTAGAATGCCCCACTTCCAGCAAGCCTATTCAGTACCCTAGTGGGTTTACCTATTCATACCACATGCCGGTACCCGCTACCAACAGACCTGTTCAGTATCCCGATGGGTTAGCCTCTTACACCCTCAGAGACTAGCTCTCCATCTTTTAATATTTTAGTATAAGATTGCTTTGTGCAAGAAGATGGGGGGACAACTCTGAAAACACCTTTTTTTTTTTCAATTGGGATGGTATTTATGTTAGAGGATGACTTTCCGTTATATTCCTTAGTGATTGTCCTGATGTAAGGGGTACTTAAGCGGATGTGGCCTATCTAAAGATACGATATAATCAAACTATTTAGTGTGTATTGGATGGTACCATTGAGAAATAACAGAAAGGTATCTCTAGGCTCAACTCACTTTCTTCTTTTGTAAGTTATTGTGATGTTTCCATGACTAACCACTAATCAGATCTCCTTGTTACTTTTTAATAAATATACTTTACTTACTTACTCAGGTTTCTTGGGAAAACTGTACGAAAGACCTCTAATCTTGATGGTTACAGTATCACTTCCTTATATAGTGGTGGAGATTTTCAAGAGCAACTAATTTTTAAAATTCCTTAAGAAAAAGAGAAGATAAGTTTTTTTGCAAAAATATGGTTAATTACAAGAAGTCATTATTCATTTGATGCTTAGCAGATAATAAGGTTCAAGTGTAACAATGTTTTGAAGAAAAATCCTTCTTTTATATTTCCTTGAAACTGTCTACTCATGGTGAAATAAATACCTATAGAAATCTATAGAATTGCTTATCAACAAAATTCAAAATTATTTACATATGTACAGTAGAAAATTCATAAAAATTTTCAAGAACAGGGAGAGGTTTGCAACCCAACATTATGAAGAGGTTGAGTTGGTTTATTATTGGGATTGGGCACTATTTGTGTTGGTAATAATGTTGGTATTGGGGAGCTTGCATTATGATATTGTTGCAGTTGTTGTTGTGTTATAGGAGTTAAATGTGGTGGAACAAAACCTGGTAGAAGTTGTGGAGTGTTCGGTGGAAATTGAGGTTAAGGATGGTTGGACATAGAGACAGGTGGAGCTTGGGGATTCCCTTGGTTATGCCCTCCTCTTGATCCTTGAAGCCAAGGATGTTGGTACTATGTAGACCAGTTTTTCCAACTTGGTGAGTTCCACTGTTGTGGCTATTGATAGTAGAGTGGAACTTGGGGTTGTAGATCCGGGTATGTAGGCTGGTTCCTAGGCTTCCATGGTCTCCTAGGAGCATACGAGGATTCCCCAGGATACACAATCCTGTAGATGACTAACAAACCGGGCAATGATGGACATTTTTATGTTGAATGGTCTTCTGTGCAGAAGCCACAAACTGAAATGTTATTTAATGGGCATTCCCTTGAGGAATGCTTCCTCCTGCATCTTGGACAATATATGATCATTGTTGCATTTTCCTCCTCCTGTTTCTTTTTAATATTGAGGGTGTCCAAATGGGAACCTATTGTGCTTAAGATATTTTTCTTGAAGTTTTCTAAAAGGTTCCCTATCTCTGCTCTTGTGATACCACCTAAACTAACTGGTTTTAAGTTTCTACTGTAAGGATCCTGAAGATTTGTTCTTGTTTGAGATCTACTTCTTGAGTAAGTCTTACACATTTCACATATTTCAACAAATGGTTTATGAGATATGTCACCCGATGCCATCATGTTAAGCATATCTAGGTATTCTTTTGAAATTCCCTTAAGGAAAAGAGACCTAACTGCATCCCCTGGGAGGTCATGGTATTTTGACTTCTGGGAGATGTACGCAAACCATTCCATATAATCCTCAAGATTCTCGTCTTCTAACTGTTGTATTTTGAAAATATCGTTACGAGATTCTTTGGTCTTGTAATAGTCTTAGTACTTTTTAAGAAAGATATCTTTCATGGATTCCCAAGACCTAATACTAGATTCTACCAACCCCATGAACCATCTTAGTGCAGAGTCCTTGAGGGTGGTGGGAAAGAGTTTTAGTTTCTGGGCATCTTGTAAGTAGTTGTAGCTTCTACACAAGATGTCGAACTCAAATAGGAAGGTATCTGGATCTTCACTGCTTTTACCATAAAAGGTGGGTAGTTCTAAGAGGAGAATATTTTTCATATTGACATTTGGGGTGGTGTCCAAAATTGGAAACCCGAGGTTAGTTTCGGTTTGGTTTCCAACTTCTTCTTCCTCCCCATGTCTTACATTGTTTTGATCCTCCCGATCATACATACTGGTTTGGTTTCCAAAAAAGAGTACTTAAGTTGTTTTATTCTTGAAGAGAACAAGGTATCCCTATGATGGGAAGGTCTTCCTACTGTTTGGGTGTCTGAGACTCTACTCGAGCCAGTTGAGGTTATTGGTGCCAAAGTTTCTGTGTCAATTTGAGAGAAAATTATGTTGGATGAACTACCAAACAAAGTATTCACCTATTCAGGGTCTATGATATATTCAAAGTTAGGATCTCTTGATGGTGGTAAGACAACAAAGGTTGTATTGTTTGGTTCTACGGAAGGCTTGAGTGGTCTTGCCTCTTGTTGCACCATTACCGATGTTTCAATTTTCTATTCTATAGTGCTCCCTATCTTAGTCTCTTCAGACACTACTTTAGCTCTTTGGGTTGATCTAGCTCATGTTTTTAGGTATCGGTCTGTGGATCTTGTGAGTGGAACATTCCTTCCCCCAAAAAGGTCAGAAGGAACCTTGGCTGAAAGATATGATTTAGATTTAATGTATCTACCTTTTGGGTCTCTAGGCATGTTCATGAAAGCAAACAAAAAGAAAAATAAAAAATACCATTGGGTTTGGGGAACCTGTTATGGCAGATGCACTGGTTCTTACCTCTCGTCTTAAATTTCCCCTGCCACCAAACTAATGCTAAGGTTTAGAAATGATCTATTTCCTAACTATTTCCTACCTTGAGACAACTCCCCGACAACGACGCCAAAAATGATGGGTGTTCTATATGCACTAAAAAAAACTAAAACCCTCAATTAAATTGTCAACCCAAGGTAAGTAAACTTAGAGTTGTATCACTAAATGTGCCAAGGCAGAAAGGCTAGAGTTAGTATAGTCTAACTAAGGAAATTGGCTATCTAAGGGATAATCTATTCAAGCAAAGACTATTAATGATCAAACCCTACTAAGAAACTTAAACTATTTACCCTAAGTAACTTTTGAATAAATGATCAATGGATAGTCCTAAGAAAGAAAATGAAAACCCTAATTAAAGAAAACTAACTTAATCATGACAATAAGCAAAAGAAAACTATCTATTCGATCTACCTAATAAGCAATAACAAAAACAAACAACTTTAATTAACCTACTCAAATTTTATAAGAAACTATCCTATTAAAGCAAGTAAATAGACAAGCAACTACCCTATCAAAGAAAATAAACAAGCAAGCAACTAACTAACTAACCTATGATAACTTCTACAACAAATAAACTAATCAAAATCACTTAGTAAGAAACTAATCAAACTAATAAACAAGTGCATTCTATTCTTAAATTAAACTTCACAATTACTTCTAACTTATGAAAGGAAATGTTAACCTACTAAATTCAAAGCATCATGACAATAAAAGTAATCAACAACTATACTTTAATCTACAATAAGAAACTACTCTTTAATCTACCAAAGCAAGAAAACTATTCTCTAATCTACCAAAGAAAGAAAACTCAAATATAGTGTTGATGGTTATGTCTTTGGTGTCTTATAATATCACGATGAAATTTAACAATTAATTATAACTCAAGAGGGATAAAATCAATATTGACTTCAATAGCAAAGTGAAAAGTGTGAATTAGGCAATCCAATGAGAACTTAGCCATTATAGTAGCAACATCAACTACCC
This sequence comes from Picea abies, assembly GCA_900067695.1. NCBI lineage: Eukaryota > Viridiplantae > Streptophyta > Pinopsida > Pinales > Pinaceae > Picea > Picea abies. The sequence continues at coordinate 3,904 of CBVK0100830264.1, forward strand.
TGCATATGCATGTGATTATTCAATCTATGCATTAATCATCAACAATATAAAAACACTATTCTATTTAATTCAATTGCATTCTATGCTAATTAAGAAAATTCATAATACTTAGATTCATAACTGAAAACTAAACTCAATAATCAACTTCGAATTAAAATTGCAACCTAGATCTAAAAGTGAAATTGCATGAAATAAATTAAACTAATTCTATTTTAACAAATTAAATTGCAAATGGAAAATACTCATAAAACATAAATTAAATCCGATTTTTATTTCAGTATATGACAAGAAATAAACAAGAAAACTAAATGACAACTAGATAGGAAAATTAAATAGCAATTAGATAAGAAAACTGGAAATGAAAACTAAAACTAACAAATATCCATCCACCGAAGCTTGCCAAAGAACCATAAACTAACTACGCAGTTTTGACCCTATTTTTAAACTCTATTTCAGCATAAAGAAAATCTAGCTATCATCTAATTATACACAAGGGTTAGTATCTAAAACTTGCAAGTTTATTTCCTATCAACTAAAAGGTCAATGCATATTAACACTAGCCTTCATAATAAACTGCAAAACTGAACTGAAGCAATTAAATTATGGACATCAATTTACACAGTAAATAAACAAAATAAAACTCATAAATAGGAAATAAAAGGAATGACGATTACACTATATAAATTCACAAGCTAATTGACTAAAAATTCACCCAGATTGCTGGTGGCCCCCCCAACAGGTCGTGGCAACTCCTCAATGATAAATCACGAGTTCAAGCAACACAATTTCAACATTAAAATAAAATGTAGTTTTACACCGTTTTAGCAAAATATGCCTAAAAATGGAAAAACTGAGATGAACTATCCTTTTTCTCTCCTCTAACTATTTGTCTGACCACTGATGTGGTATTTATAGATTTTACAAGCTGAGAGGTCGACCAATGGAAGGGTCGACCTCCTCTAAAAACAACAAATCACATTCAATGTGTCTTAACCGCTGGTGGCTTCTAGAAACAAGGTGAGCCAATAAACGCCCAACATAACAACCCAATATGAGTTGTGAGAATCTTAGTAGCTAGAGTCCACGAGAGCAAAGAAAACCCATGTCTCTGATTTTCCCATCGCTGACCGCCGATATGATAACCGCCAAATCGCCCATGGTTTTAGTGCAAGACAGAGTGTCGGATGATCGGATGCAAAAACAACCTGTGATTTTTCCCTATGACACACATAACGTGAATTAGTTTCATGAAATCATTAAAACATGTTGAATTATACTCAAAACCATCATAAAACTTAAATCATACATACCTAGTATAAACCGCGACGATTTAACACAAAAACTCTTCAAAACTCTTCAAAATAGGAAAATGCACATACAATATTGGCCAAAAAGGATCTAATCATCATCATTAAATTAACCATATCGCGGGCCCAACATGTGAAAACTGAAAAGATCCCTCTATGGTTTAAAGCAATCACCAAGGATGTGGTACCAAAAGTTCGATAAATACATTCTTAGTTTGATATTTGTGAGAAGCGAAGTTGATCACTGCATATATTCCAAGGAAGAAGGTAGTAGTTTCATATATGTAGCTTTGTATGTTGATGACATGTTGTTGATTGGAAACAACATGGACAAAATAAAGGAGGTGAATAAGAAACTATCCTCCAAGTTCAATATGAAGGATCTCAGTGCATCTAACTTCATTCTAGGAATCGATATTAAGAGAGATCTAACCACTAGAAAGATTTGGTTGAATCAGATGAAGTGTATTGAAACAATTATGAAACACTTCAACATGCAGGATTGCAAACCAGTGAAGGTGCCAATTCTTGTGGGAGAAAGGATTATTGTTGAAGAGTGTCCAAACACACATGAGGAAATAAAGGACATGACATGTGTTCCCTATGCAAGTGTTGTTGGTAGTCTAATGTATGTGATGGTTTGCACTCGACCACACATTTCCCATGCAATCAGAGTGTTGAGAAGGTACATGTAGACACTTGGAAATGAGCAATGGACTGTTGTCAAGAGAGTATTCAAATATTTTTGTGGCACAAAGGACTATGCTATATGCTACCAAGGAAGGCCTATATGTGACAGTGGTAAATTAAATTTGCATGGATTTTTTGATGCCGACTGGGATGAAAATCTGGATTGACGGAGGTCAACCAATGGATATGTCTTCAATATGTTCAGTGGATAAATAATTTGGATGAGTAAGAGACATGTGGTAACAGCCTTGTCAACAATAGAAGATGAATACATGGAAACCACTCATGGAAGAAAATAAGTGGTATGGCTGTAAAGGCTATGTTCAGGAATCAGGTTTGAGCATAAAGCTATAAAAGTAAGTTGCGATAGTCAAAGAGCAATATTTTTGGCAAAGAACCCTACTTATCATTCGGATACTAAGCACACTGATGTACAATACCATTTCATAAGAGACATGGTGGAAAGCAACAATGTGCTACTGGAGAAAGTAGACATGTTGGAAAACATAATAGACTTGTTGACCAAGTCTATGAGTGTTGTGAATTTATCTTGGTGCAGAGAGGCAATGGGAATTTTTTCTCTAGGTCTGTGAACAAAAGTTCAAGAATCTCCTATTTCAACAAAGAAGACAACATGTGGGAGAATGTTGGGTTGTTATATTATTTGGAGTGAAATTCTAATCGAGGTGAAATCAAATGACGATCAAAGTTGAGGTGGATTGACAACAAGTCAAAGGTCGAGGTGAAGTTGACCGGGTAAATTCAAAGTTGAAGGTCAAGGAAGTTCGGCATGGTAAAGGCATCGACAAAAAGTCGAATAGGTCAACCAACATGAGGTCAATAGGCAGACGTGTGGTGACCGACTGAAGACCAAATGAAGGCTGACTACTAATACGACTTGGAGTCGACTATAAAAAAATCCCGAGATTTGTGGAATTTGTAGCCAATGATCTGCATGGATATTTAACCATTTTTATGCACCAATTCTTTAGGGTTTTTCCAGTTGTAAAGCCTATAAAGAGGCATGTTGTAAGGTCGTAAATTCTAATGAATGAAAAATCATAGGATAGCCAATCTTTAGATAAATCTTTAGATGTAGGTTGTTGGTCATGAAGATGTGAGCTGGATTGGGTATAAGGTTGTTATTACAAAGGCAATAGGGTATGATGTCGATTGTGTGTTAGGTGTGGGCCAAGGTTAGACATGTAACCTTTTACTCAGATTGAATAAGACTGTTAGAAAAACAGGATCGCAGAGTAATAAAATAAAACAAATGAGAAAATAAAACACAAAAGATACATAATACAATAAAGACACAAATATACGTGGTTCACCCAGTGTGGGCTACGTCCACCAGAGAAATTGTCAAGTCCTTCATTTATTATTTTCCAACAAATGAAGGGATACAACCTACATCACACCCATTGTAACTTCCTCTTCTTTCTCTCACAGTCTCCTCACTCAAAATACAATATTCACAATGATTCCTAGCTGCAATAAGTTACCCTCATAAAAGAGGGTTGCCTTCTAGGGAAAAAAACCCTAACATAACTTATATCGTCAGATCTGCGACCTTATAATGAATGATCTAGATTTACAATGAAATTACAATATACATTTACAAGACAATTTTTTCTTCAGGGGCTTCTCCCCTAAACCCCCATCAGGGAAAACTGTTCCCCGAACCCCCAAACCCCCTACCTAGAGGGATAGCCCCCTCGGACCCCACAAGGGGGGAAACACCCCTTCACTCCCCCTCATGGAGGAGTGTAAATTCTTCTGGGTTGTAAAGTCTTCATGGGTTATAAACAAAACTAAAAAACAAAGACCTCTGAATCAAGAAGAAAATTAGGCTCCACAACCAACAAAGACAACAAGAGAGAAAAATGCCCAAGGAATGTTGGTTTTGCTGGTTTGGGTTTCTAGGGTAAAATCTCTTTGTACTATGTGATTTATTTGTTATTCACATTCTTGATTAAATTCTTCTTCTCCTCTACTAGGTTTAGTGTGGAAGTGTCTCTCATTTCCTGACAGTCGATTCATCAAATCTACCCAAATTCTACTGTGGCCATTAGAACATGTATTTTGACTTTGTAGGTCAAATATAGCTCTACAATCCAATGGATTAATGCCATAAAACCTCTCAGACAGTTTTGAAGCATTCAAAACTAGAATTTTCTCTTGAATTTGGGGATCTCACTCTGATTTTTCCATCATTTTCCCCTAAATTCATCATAGATCGAAGTCTGTGACAATGAATTTGCCCAAATTTGCACTGGTTATTTGCCCATATAGGTCCAATGTTGAACCATAAGCTCTTATACTACTCTGTAATGTACCCATCCCCCACCTGGGTCACGTCACTTGCTAAAACGAGCCAAACAAAATTTATGATACCAATTCTAAATGTGGAAATAACATACACAACATGACATTCAAGCTTACAAAATGGACCATGCTGATTAAAAACATAAATGCAATTGCTTAACTATGCAATGAAACAACTAAATAAATACAACATTATTCAACCACTTAAATAGACATTTGAATGCATCATTATGCTCACAACAAGCAATAATAACCAAATATATCTCAGAGTAAATTGTAGAGCAACTATATCGACATTAAACATGAGTAAACTCAACAAATAGAATACTTATCTTATAAAATGTGCAACCTATTGTAGAGGACGAACGTTCCTCCCAACTGTAGGCTTTCTATTCTAGATCTCACCAACAAGCCATCCTCGAGCTAGGGATATGAATCCATAAGAGATGGTGGTCCCTAAGGCTGCCTAATGTCCCCCTCTCAACAATTCTCACAAAAAATTCCAGTCCACCAACTCTCTTCCCCTCAACCTGCACAACCCAACGAATGGAATCTCACTTCACTGCTTATATACCCTCAAGCATTTACCCTCCTCTCCAGGGCTTCCAACACAGGTTGGAAAATAATTATACTTCTTGGAGCCTTAATACTTCTATATGTGCAACACGAATTCACCCAACAAAAAACACATGCTTCCTTGGTGAATTTTGAACAACACATTACTCCCAGGAACACAACCTCTTTCTCCATGAATTTTCATTTTCAAACATATGCAAAACTTACCCACAATATCTACCTTCAAGCTTCAACACTCAGAACTCCATTGTTGGCTAGAAAACTCCATGCTCCATGTAAAAATTGCTCTCTATCCAAAAACATGAATATGTAATTCTGCTCCCCTACCCATACAAATTTTCTCTCTTTCTCTTGCTTGTTTGACTTGTAGTCTTCCCAAGCTGATTGTACTCAGGCCCCATGCTCTCAATAACTATGGGAAGTGACTCTCACACCAACCCTCTTAAATGAATTCAATGATTGGGCTCTATAACACTCAACAAAAAATGGAAAGTTCATGGTAAGGATAATTTATAAAGAAATAAGAAATAGATTTTGGTTTAATAGACATGGGTAAAGTCTCCCCCCCATTGGATCCCTTCCATATCTTATGAATACTTAGCCCAAAAATATATGTTTGTTTCCTTCTATAGATGGAAATACATTTTATTCATTATATTCAATTTACATCATTTACATATTACATCACTTGGCTCTTGGCCATACACTACATTTAAAATATACATCGCTAATTTGGGGTTTGAAAACCGGGATGTTACAATGCACCTCTCTAACCAAGGATTTTTTTTTAGTGAAGCTAACATAAATTGCAACAACCAATTTGTAATCATTTAACTAAAAATCTCTAGTTAGTGGTATCTATTAAACCAAAGTTGATTAGGATTGATACCTAGCCTTGACCATAATAAATGGCCTACTAGTAGGGGTGCACTAGCTCATGAGGGGAAACATTTTACTCAGGGATTTGAAACTTTGTGAGGTTTATAACAATACCATGACTTTAGTAACCAACCAATCCCTCATTGAAAACTCAAGACCGACATTAATAAACATGAAAGCTCCATTTAACTCACCTAATAGTTCATCAATGAGTAGATTGGGGAACTTATCCTTGATGGTGATTACTAAGTTATCTGTACTCTACACATAGTCACTATGCCCACCATTCTTCTTCCCTACCAAAATGATTGGGGTTGATAATGAGGTCCTACTTTCTCTTTTGGATCTCACCTTGACAAAAAAATTTGGACTAAGTGGTCCATCTTGCTTTCCTGCCAATACATATGTTTGTAAGGTCGAGTGTTGGGAGGCTTGCTCCACAAAATTTTCAACTCAATAACATGATCATAATTAGAGGATGGAGAGAGTATTTGTAGAATGTATTAAAAATAATCCAAAATAGTTTGAAGTTCCATTTTGTTGTCTCTTGATTCATGTTGTCCTTTCCCTTTAATGTTGAATATATAAGTGACTATCCACATGGCCCTTTCTTTAGGAAAATTTATACTATATACACACTAATGATTTGAGTAGGAGTGTAAATGCATTAAGTTGATATTTTTCCTTGTCCTCCTTTAAAGTTTGTAAAAGGGTTCTCAAATTTCATGCAAATGATGCCCAATATATTGATCAATTGGATGCCAAGTACACCATCCACTTTGTTAGCACTATAAGTCACACGTAGACTATTGTAGGTGTAAGCCTAGTACCCATCAATTTTTTTTAGGTTTATATTGAGTTTAATCTTGAGTGGATCAGTTAGAATGAGAAAGAAAGGGAGAGGGCAGAAAACTACATATCAATAGGCTACACGATTGGGAAATGGAGTCATAAACATTCTACTCATGGAAGGCACTAAAACCACTCAATAGACAACAAGATCATATGCTGATAGATAAAAGAATGAAGTAGGAAAACATAATATAGAATGCTCACTAAACAAAGATCCTCTCAATTTAATAAAACAATGACTGATGGGAAAAATTACAACAAATCCTCTGCTACTTAGGGATCCATAAATCATTGGCAACCTTTGATTCTCAAATCTGCAATATATTCAAATAAGAAGATATATAAATGATCCGTATTTAGGTGAGGAACGAATTGATTAATAGACCAAATACAATAAACACATAGATATGAAGAATAACACAAATATCCAATAAACAATATCTTCTATTAAATCATGAAATAGGCTGAAACTATAAAACTGCAGAACCGAAACACTTGCTCGAATGGTGGTAGCTATCTCTGAGAAGAGATGTGGCTTCTACGTGCATCCGTCTGAGAAGAATGGATTACAATGAGTCTCTAGAGGCCTTTTTGATATTATTCATGAATTCCAAAACCCTAGACATCCAAAAACCTAACCCTAGAAGGTGAAACACCAAAGTCATATGGGCCTTATGGGTAAGTTGGTGTAATTTGGTAGCTCAACTTCCCAGGTTTGTAAATTTTTCATACAACCTCCATTTTAGGTGTGTGATAGCCCATTGGAAAGCTATTTCAGAGAACTACACATTCCACCATAAAAATTTGACTCTGTCTATAGTTTGAATATGGTGAGCCAAAAAAACAACATTTAGGGCCCCAAAATGGCTCTGGAAGTACAACAAGATGTGCTGACATGAAAACATACAAAATAACCCAGTTGGATTAGGCAAGAGGCCACCCATATCCACCTAGAGGATGTGTGGGGCTTCATAAAACCCCATAAGTGTAGAACCCACAATTACAAAGAAATGCATAAGAGTGTGTTGAACAAAAAATGAACATAAGGATCCAATTGGAATAGGTGGGTGGCCACCAATATCCCCCTTGATCAATTCTCCCCCTTTAGGAAGAAATGGTATCCATTGCGTTGAGTTACCCCATCAGGTCAAGAAACTTCTGTTGGATTTGGCCTCGGGTGAGCCACTTTCCTTGGTGTAGGAGTTTCCCTACCTCGACAAACCAATAAAGTTGGATATGTTGTTATCAAGTGCCCTTGACCTGTGTGTCCACTAACTAATCAGTGGATGCTTGTTCCATGTAGTCAGGTTTAAGCTCTATTGGTGTTAGTTATTCTGTGATTGTGACATCCTCAACCATCAACCTCTGTTAGAGAACACTATCCAAACAACCTTATATTTTTTTATCTAGCTCTGATACCAATTTGTGACCATTCCCGACCTTAAACCAACATGCTAGGCCATGCCACCAAATAACTTTGCAGAAATATTCACATATAAAACTTAATAGGAATGAATAGAGATAACATCTGATATTCATATATATTTATTTACATATCTATCTAATGCAATTTTATATTGGACATTAACATTCTATACATACACATATTCTTGCAGAGTTCTGTTATCACAAAACTTAATTTATAAATAACAATAAAAGCATACATGCAGTAATCATAGACAAAACCATAGATGTAAGAACATACATACATACATAGCATGTAAATGAAAAGAGAAATGGGTACTTATCTTTTAATTGAGGTCCACCAACTGCGTGCAGACCTTCCACGAACCTCCCAGACTTAGACCACGCTTAACAGTGGGTCACCCCGAGCTGGGACTAAACTCCATCGGGAAAGGGATTTCTAGGCTTGGAAAGGATAATAAGGAAGCTACACAGAAAACCAAGAAGGATTTTTATCCCAGGAGGCACTTACACCCACAATCTATAGACCCTCATTCCCCACACACTTGTTCCACCCCAGGAGGGTACACCTTCACTATTACAAGTCAATCGGCTTCTACACCTCCCTTTCCTTGGGCTTCAACAATAGGCTGGATCGAAAGTCTCATAGTACTATAGCTTCTACGAGACTCCCTCCAAGAGAACTCACTTCCCAACAAACTGTCTCACCTGGGGAGAGTTTCTCACAGGCCTGACAACCTACTTATTCAATTCCACTCTTATGTCAAACAGACACAAGTGATGTCAAAAATAGAATTCGGCTAATGCACAGGTGATGGTAACAACTAAAAACATGTATGGACATAGAATATGGAAACAAGGAAAGATTAGCCAAGGATTGTGTTGGAAACAACAACCAACTGTTAAGACACAACACAACTCAGGAACAATACAGGTGTGTCGGGCTTCATAGGAAATACGCAGGACAACTCTAGTATCTACAAGTTCGAATGGAACGTGCACCAGTGGGGAGTATGGCTCTCTTCCATGGTGACTAACCTAGCCAAAGTGTAGACACAATGGTGAAGGAATCCAGAGAATCATGAGAATCCTCAGAGTCGTGAGAATGGTAAGGGAACCCCCCAATGAGATGAATTTCCCACCTAAAATTTGTTGAAACAAGTCTCCCTGAAGCTGCATGAGCTTCACTTAACACTCATCCCCTTTCCCCAGGAACTTAGGACAAAACAATTAAGTCAAAAGTTAGCCTCCAGGAAATAATAATATAATATTATTCCTTTAGAGGTAAGCCCTCTAGCTTATCCCCTCTTCCTATACACTTATCCCCTTCCCTACCTAGTGGAGCTTAGTACCCCATAAATATTTCTTCATGGAGGGTCTACATGCAACGGTGTAACTTTTATTAATGATGCACGTGTTTACATATACAATATCAGGCTCATTGGCTTTAGCATCTGGCTCACCAGCCTAATAAACACATAAGTCTCTCAACTTATAACCACTCGTCTCACCAGCCTATAAACATAATTACAATTTAGAAGGGCCTTGACCTTGGGGTTTTACAATCCACTCCCCTTTATTTTTGCACTATCCTCGGTGCAACTTATTTACACAACAACAAGATTTCCAAAATCTTAAAAAATGTGTGGGTACTCTTCCCACATAGCATCTTCATTCTTCCATGTTGCGTCCTCAGGACCGTACCAGTTCCACTTAACCTTTACAATATTTATAACCCGATTCTAGAGTTTCTTGCTCTTCCAGTCCAATATGCACACAGGATGCACTTGCAAAGTGCATTCTTGTTCCACCTGGATCACATTCCAATCAATCACATGATTAGCATTAGGTATATACTTCTTGAGCAACGATACATGCAATACATTATGAATAGTCATGGATGCAGACAATGCAAGCATATAAGCTATTGGTCCAATCCTTTCTAGGATTTTAAATGATCCACAAAATCTGGTTGCCAACTTTGAACAACTTCCCAACTTCAGGGAACTTCTGTTGGATTTCACCTTTAGGAAAACATGATCACCCACTTTAAAATCTCTACGGTTTCTTCCTTTATCTGCATAGATTTTCTGTCTGTCTTGGGAAGCCTTCAAATTCTATTTAATCTTCAGCATTTTCTCTTCCATTTCCTTGAGCAACTCTAGCCCAACCACTAGCCTATCAACTAGGTTGTCCTGACTTACTAGGGTGTTGCACTTTCTTCTATAAAGTGCTTCGAATAGGCTCATCTTCAGTGATGCTTGATACCCATTGGTGTAGGAAAATTATACCAAGTGTAGATAATATTCCCATTTAGATGGTTTTTCCATCACATACATCATTATCATATCTTCTATCACTTGCTTTACTCTTTTTGTTTGTCCATCTGACTCAGGATGATAGGCTGTGCTGAAGTTCTGGTTCGTTCCGAACCCCTTGAATAATCCTCTCCAAAAATTCAAGGTAAACTTTGGGTCTTTGTCAGACACAATTGTCTTGAGAATACCATGCAGTCATGCTATTTCCCTCATATAAATATCAAAAAAATTAGTTTCCTTTTGAGTAGTCTTCAAAGGAATAAAATGGGCAGCTTTAGTATGCTTTTCCACTACTACCATGATTGCATCATGCTGATTTCTTGTACTGGGAAACCCTGTGATGAAATCCCTTGTCACCACTTCCCACTTCCACTCAGGGATGGTTAATGTCTATAGAAACCCATCTGGGTGTCTATTCTCATCCTTTACCTTTTGACATTCCAATAATTTAGCTATGTATTCAACAATTTCCCTCTCCATGCCTGTTCAATAATATTGTCTCTTGACTGTTGAAATTGTTTTCTGATATCTTGGGTGTCCCGCATAAGGTACATTGTGCATTTATTTTAAAATCACACTCCTCAATTCATAAGAATTGGGTACATAATTTTTTTTTTTGTACAAGATGATTCCATCAATTCTTAATTCGTAATCCTCAACTTTCTGCTAGATTTTTCTTTGTTTCAATTTTGTTACCAATTCCATGTATTTCAAATATGATTTTGCAGCCTCTACAAATATTTCTTTCAAATATGATTGGTACATGCTAATGGCTGTAGCATGCAACTCATGCACTCTTCTGCTGAGTGCATCAACCAATTTTTATCTTTCCCCTTGATATGATTTATATCAAAGTCATATTCACTGAGAAACTCTAACCATATGCTTTGCTTTGCCTGGCATTTAGAGTTGGCTGATCAAATAAATATTTCAGACCATTATGGTATATCCTCAACTCAAACCTCTTTCCCATGATGTAGTTCCTCCACTTCTTCAAGGCGTGCATTATGGCTACCAAATCCAAATCGTGAGTGGCATATAGCCTTTCATGCTCCTTCAAATTCCTTGATTGATAACATACAACAAACCCATTTTGACTGAGGAATCCACCTAGTCCTTCTTTACATACATCTATGCATACAATGAAGTCTTCATTTGGATATGCAATCCTCAGAATTGGAGCACTGGTTAACAACTACTTCAATTGTTGGAAGCTTCTTTCACATTCTTCTGTCCATTGAAATTTCATCCCCTTTCTCTGCAAGGAAGTGATGGGTTGAGATATTCTTGAAAACCCTACAATGAACCTTCTGTAGTAGCCAGATAGACCCATAAAGAATATGAATTCTGTCACATTCTTTGGCACTGACCATTCTCTAATGGCTTCTACCTTCTCAGAATCCACTGCTATCCCTTCTTCCAATATGATATGCCCCAAATAGTGAATTTTGTTTTGATAAAATGAGCACTTGCTCAATTTGGCATATGACTGATTCTCCCTTATCACTTGAAACATCATCCTCAAATGATTCTCAAGCTCTTTTTCTGACTTGGAATATACAAGGATGTCATCCAAAAAGACAATGACAAACTTGCCTAAATATTCCTGGAAAACGCCACTCATTAAGCATATAAAAACAAAGGGTGCATTTGATAACCCAAATGGCACCACTATGAACTCATAATGACCATACCTTGTTCTAAAGGAGGTCTTGTTGACGTCTTCCTCTTTAATCCTTACATGATGGTATCCTGACCTAAGATCTATCTTTGAAAATATCTTTATGCATCCTTCAATTGATCAAAGAGATCATCAATCCTTGGTATGAGATACTTGTTCTTTATAGTCACTTTATTCAACTGTCTGAAATCAATGCACATTATCAATGTCCCATATTTCTTCTTTATGAACAAGTCCGAGGCACCCCAAGGTGATACACTTGGGCGTATATACCTCTTCTTCAGAATCTCTTCAAGCTGCATTTACAGTTCCTTCATCTCTGGTGTACTCATTATGTAAGGAGTCTTTGACATTGGGGCTGCTCCAGGCATCAAATTTATATAGAAATCAATATCTCTCTTTGGGGGTAGTCTTCGTACCTCCTTGAACACATTTTCAAAATATTCCAGGACTGCATGATCCTCCAGATTTGGCACAATATCCTTAGATGCTTCCTCCATATGGGATGCAAATATTTGATAGCCCTTCCTGTAACACTTCTTCAACTGCATTGTTGATATTTCTCTGACAACAAATGCCCTGGGAATTCCTTGGATTGCTCTCCAATTTCCTTCCTAATCCAAGCAAGAGAATGACTTTTTATGGAATTCTAAAATGACATGGTTTTGGTCCAACCAATCCATACCAATTGGGAACTAATATGATCCCAAAGGCAAGATGTTCAAATATGCCTTGGTACTCAGTCCATCCATGCCCACTGGACATGATTTAACCAACTCAACAAATTTCCTCTTATCTCATGTAGCCAGTTGTACCAACCAAGATTTCTCACACTTGCTTCTTGGAAAACATAATATTTCCACAACTTAAGGATCTATGTAACTATGACTAGCTCCCGAGTCTATTAAAATAATAAAGGCATGGTTATTGATCATACCTTCAACTTCAATCATGTGTGATTGAAAATCAAATTTCTTGTTGTCCAAGGCTGCATAGATCCTTGGTACTCTTCTGCCCATGTCCTCCATTTTTTTAGCTTGTTGAACATTGTGAACAACTCTCACCTTGTCCTTTCTATGAGGAAAATCTCTATACCTATGATCTCATTTGCAACCCCAACATTCCACAGGTGTTGGCCTTGGCATTTTCCCACCTACTTCATCTATCCTATGCTCTCTCAAAACTGGATGTCCTTGAGGGATATTCTTGAAAAATGGTGGTTTGTTTCCCTTCTGCCTCTGCTCCCTCTTAAACTTCTTCTTGTCTTCCCAATCTTTTTGGAAAGTAGGCTTTTCTTTTTGTTGATCATATAAGCATTTTTCTCTCCTTATAGTTTCTTCTATAGTTTTAGGATCATCATACTAGATCTTGTCACTAATGGAAGATGGAAAACCACTTAGATACCTTTGAATCTTAACCGTCTCATCCTTGATGAATGGGACATACTTCAACAACTCCAAGAATCTTCTTTCATACTCATCAATGGACATACTTCCTAGCTTGAGTTCAAAGAACTCTTTCCTTTTCTTGCCATAATACCTCTTAGTTAAGTACTTATTTTCAAAATGTCTCTTGAATTCCATCCATGTAACATTATTCTCTCTGACATTCTACACTTGCACAAGCTGATCCCACCATATGGATGTCGTCCCTGTAAGTTGGTAGATGGCAATTCTTCCCTCTGCACGAGAAAAATAGTTCCGCAGTTGGAAATATTTCCTCATTCCCAACAACCATGCCTCAACATCTTCATCTTTCTTGTGCTCTCCATCAAAAGTAGGAGTTTTGATTTTATTCATTTCACCCTTCAGTTCATCCACTTTAGATATTATATGATTTCTGGTAGGAGATAGCCTTGAACTTTTGTGTGTCCTCCTTTTGGAATGCCTTTAGGAGTGTTGGTGTTGTCTGATACCACTTATTCCTCTTCTTTCCTCATCAGAGGTCCCGTGACTTCCTGATTTGTTGGAGCCACTCTCCTTAACCAATTTCTTTTCAATTATTTCTAGGCTCCGCATTAGCTTCACATTGAAGTCTCCTTGTTGATCCTTGGATCTCATAAGCCTTTTTTTATCTTCCTAGTGCACTTGGAGATCCTTTTGCAAATTCTTACTGATTTTCATCATGTTCACTTCCTTATCTATTTATTCTCCATGCCCATTGGAGTTTGTTCATTCAATTCCCAAATGGACATCCATTCCTCTAACTTCCCCTCCAAAATGTAAGCATCATGTGCCTCCTCCATTCTCTGTACTATGCAACAACTTGGTTAGGCCCTTCAATTGTTAACTCTGCAAAAATGTGCAGTCAACCAAATTTTTGTCAGGCTATTAGTCTTTAATAATTTTCTATAGGAACTTAAACAATCTGATTCAACAGATAGAATATCAGAATCTCTTTTTGGTGGGTCTATGTCGATCAAGAATCCCCACGATTCTATCTTTAAGTCTCATTCTGTTTTGCAACAATTCACCATTCAATTCTAGCCCCTTTTCTTCAGCCTTTGGTTCTCATGTGAACATGACTGGGACCAAGTGCTAACCAAACAGGCGCTTACTCCGGAGTGTTGAAACTTTGGCTCCAGAGCTTCAAAGGTTTCCTTTTTCTGCGTGTCACAACATCACAGAACAATGAACTGTAGAAAATGCAAAGAACGATGGATCTAAGATCCACATTCCTTTCTTTGATATATAGTGGATAGGAGCTTCAAAACTCTAGGATTCGACGGTATCCAAGGCACTTCCCAACAAATCTCTTGAAGTGCTGAATTGGAAAACTTGTGAAGTAGGGTGTATCAATGATCCATGTCTTTCATACATCCCATGATTGATATTTACTACAGAACTCCAACTTCATGAGTTCCAAACTATCAATAATCTCAATCCTTCTAGAGTGCCAAGTCTCCAGACTACCGCATCTGCTGCCATGTAAACTTTGTGACCAACAGTCGAGGTATATTCTGGCCTTTGACCTTTGGAAGTTCTCAACCCACACGACCCCAATTTTCCCTGAAGTGGCTATCCTAAACAGGTTATTAACTCACTAACATGTGGCACACATCCCATGTGTCTGCATCATCGTTGGTGACATCAACATGACCACGTCACTTCGAAACTTCGGTACCTCAGAATATTTTACCTTAGCATTCCTCAAATCTCCCGAACTCTGAATTTCTAATTTACATTACCTTCTGAGGTCCACATGATACAATTGTCAACAATTAAGCTAGTGGCACATGGCCCCACATGTTAGATTGTTTTTGGGCTAACAGGGTCATTAAAGTTCCATTTTGACTGACACGTTGTAAGACTAACAAAGTCCCCGTCATCCTAGGTGACATCATTGTGCCACACCACTTCGATAATTCAGAAGGATTCATCTTAGCACATCCTGTTTCTCCCGAATGCCAAATTCTGAATGGCTGTGAGATCCACAACTCACAACCACTTGCGCACAGATCTAATGGATGAGATTTGTTTTTCACCACGCGCCTTATTTTCTTCTCTTGGCTTGATCTAACAGTAACGCTTCTCCCTGGATCTACGATGTAGATCCCCTCTCATACCTTGGAACTTCGTGCTTCAGCCCCTCTTTTGCTTCTTAATACATAACTTCATTGAAGTTGCGAAGTCCGAAGGACTTCCATGTTAACCCTCATGCATCTCTTTCTAGATCTAACGTATGGAAAACATTGGTCTTTGTTGGAAGTAGGCCAAATCAGAAAGAAAGGTTATTTTGGGAAGAAAGGCATGCACAAGGAAAGTGACAATAGGAAGGAAGAGCAGCACACGTGCATGCATGGAAGACCTAATGACGTTAGGGTTAGGGTTTTTGTAATACATTGTAATGGATGATGAGCTATATATATATATATATACCTAGGAGGTCTAGAAGAGGTAGTAGTTGTCCATTATGAATGAGTAGAGAGAGTCAGGTTCAGAGAGTCTGAAGAGACGATGGGAGGAAGGAGTCATGTTTTGATAATTAGTTGTAATACTCTGTCATACGACATAATTTTGTAATTTGTTGATTTATAGAGGGTCATAAGGGTAGATCTCAAGGATTAGATCACAGGCTAAGGATCCTGGTGTGATTTAGTCCACCTCATAATAGATCTCGTCTCGACTGAGAATGAGGTGTAAAGCACATGATGCTGTAGTTTTGGAACTACCATAATAAAAGATATTAAGAGCCACACCTTTATGCACGTTGTTATCACTCCAAGAAACTCTTTGGGGTTGTAGGCCAAAGATGCTTGGTAACTCAAGAATATGGTAAATAGGTATGCTTTGATCAATGGGATAACTTAATGGCTAATTAAAAGGAGATCTTATCATGCATTCGAATAAGACAGTGCTTTTAGAAATCAATAATCAGACAAAGTAATTGGAACATGATATGAAGAATACTAATTTAGATAACAAAATACAACAATGTGCAAGGTCATACAAGATAGCAAGAAGTCCTTTAATTCAAGTTCATGAGCTTAATAAGAAGATAATATTTCTTAGAAGTTGAGCTAAACTGAAGTAAAGTATAGAATAATGAAGTACATGAACAAATCTGACATTGAAAGCAAAAGAATATTGTGATTCTATTATCAAGATAAGAGTCTACTAAAGTAGCAAAAATATATCCAAGATTGACCCTTAGTTCATCTCATATATTAAGCTTTATATCTTTACAATAAAAGTTCAGATCCTATAAGAATGGATCAGATATGCTAAAGATAGAAAGTCAAAACAATTTTACAAAAAGAGAGGAAGAGATCCTCAAAATGAGGTCAATTCCTCATTCTATGGTGTTCAGATCATGTAGAACCTTTGTGTTGTGCAGATAAGCCTTCCAAGGTTGTTTGATATCTCTTGAGGAAGATGAAATTCGAATTTGCCAAGTTTGGAAATAAACCCTAATTCATTGCCCCCAAAATAGGTGCCAAATCAACTCGAACACCTTCTCTAACTCCTTTGCATCAAAAGTGGATCTTAGATTGGACATTATAATTCAATATCTATCTTTAGAAAGAGTTTTCAAGAGATTTGGCCGAGTAAAACTTTGATCTGGGAAAAAATACTCTTTCTTTGGCTAATGACAGGTTTCAGTGGTTAACAAAGAGGAATTATGGGTGTATTAACCACCAAAATCTCTGCTTTTGGTGGTTAATGAATAGTTGTCCTGTTCGCCTAAACCACCGAAAGCTTAGCTTTCACCAAAATTTCAAAATTTCAAAATTGAAATACCTTGTTGCTTCGATGAGTGTTCAAGGTCTCTTTGGTGATGTTGCTCCTCCTTGTATAGGGCTGGAAACCTCAATCTACTGTGTAGGAGGCTCTGTTTCCTTCTCTAATGAAGTAGCCAATTCTGTTAGGGTTTCTAACCCTGAGTGCTTGGGAGTTGGAGTCTGAGTCTCTTTCATCTTAAGTCTTAGGAGTCTAAGATGTCTGTTTAGCTTAGTGTTCTCCTTCATTAAAAATTTATTTTTGTCCAGAGTCTTATCATATTTATCCATGACATCCTGACTGATATCATACAATTCCACATTCTTATCAACTATCTCTACATTTTTCTTCTTGATTTGTTTCTCAGAGACTTCTAACTCATAAACCTTCTTAAGGAGTTGGTTTCTCTTCTGTGACTTGGCTGGTCTTGGTCTGCTAGCAGATGCTTCTGCCAAGGGTCTGTTCTTTTCCTCAAGGGGAGTTGGGGATGGTATATTAGGGTATGCTTCAGCCAATTGCTCAGTCTGTACATCACCTTGTTTCTTTGCTGGATCCTGCTCTGGCTCTGAGTCACTGTATGGAAGGTTCAAAGGATTATCTCCCTCATCAAGACCCTCGGTCTGTTCACCCTCTTTCCCAAAATCCAATTTCCTTTTGGCCCTCTTACGTTTGACAGAGGAGGACTTGGTTTGCTCCTTTGGATGTGAGATGGCCCTTCTCTTCCTCCTATTTCTCTTAGGAGTAAGAGATATCTTTGCTGCAGGCTTCTTTCCTTTATTGTCTTGTTGTAGTTCAGTTGGAAACTCATTCTAAAACAAGAAATAGTTCCAGTCAACCTCTTTTTTTTCCAGAGATTCTTTAACTATCAAAGTGATTAAACCTTGATGTGATACCCTGCTAGCTACCTTGCTAGGTTTAACTTTAACCTACCGAGCCATCTTGGTGAGTTCCTTGTGAAGGTAGTAAGGGAGGTTGATAGGTGACATTCCAACAAAGTGGTTTAAAATCTTGAAATGATAGAACATTACCATGTTATACCTTCCTTCACAGGTAATATAGGCAAATATGGCCTTCAGCAGAGCCTACCATTTTGTCTCCAAAAATGACATTGGGATATCCTTCTTCTAGATGAGAGTTTTATGTTGAGGTTGCAGATAGGATCTGAATTCAATGTCTGCTGGTATAGTAGTCTTGAACCAAAACTCACCTGTCCTAGGTAGACTGGTTAGCTCTGTAATAGATGCCTTGTCCACTATAAACTCTTCCTTCCCAATGGTGGATCTCCTTCCATCGTATGACAGAGCAAAAGATTCTAATAGTTGTTGATGGAAGTTCTCCAATTTCTCACAATAAGAGAAACATCCAGCCTATTTAAAAAACTCAGCCACTTCAGGATGTGCCTCCAAATACCAAGTTCCATCCAATTCAGACAACACACCTAAATTCAAGAGGAAACAATGGATCTGTGGAGAATTGATAGGCACAAGAATATGGATGACTTGGATTCTGTGAGATAGACCGAATCTTAATAAATCATAACCAGAAACTCAGGCTTGATATAATGAAAATAACTTGAAGACTCGAGCTTGATGAAACAGAGATAAGGAATAACAGAGAGCTTGGTTTTGATTCCTATATCAAAGGGATTTAAAATAATAAACATAAATGGGAAATCATCATGGAGATATATCTTGGGACTTGAAGTTATGAGAGCCACGTGAACATCAAATAGTTAGGCGAAACAATCACTTCATAGATTTTTGTGTATGCGAGGATATAACTCGAAATGACAAGTGGGGGTCTTGCAAGTACTACAGAGCCTCAAACCTTGATCAGATGTAATAATACCACCTTAAATCATTCATTCATTTGATTTTTGGTGGTTATCATTTTATTATTGTGCCAGTTGACATCTAGATCGTGCTAAAACACGGGCCCTGATCTTTCCACGTTGACACGTTTTCGGTGGTTAATCGGGCTTTATTTTTCCCTTTTAACCACCGAAATCCAAGGATTTCGGTGGTTAATTGATCCAAGTGGATATCAGTGGCCACCCACCTTTTCCAACTAGCCCAAAACATGTTTCTGGCAATTTTGGCAATTTACTATTTTTAGCAGGTTTTAACTTCCGG
>CBVK0100830267.1:0-24377 GCA_900067695.1 Picea abies
CAAGCAGAAGACGGCATACGAGATCGGTCTCGGCATTCCTGCTGAACCGCTCTTCCGATCTCACACACGGGCCTTTCAGATGTGAGCTATGTCAAAATGCGTTGGAAACCTCTTAGCATATCTTCTTACACTGCCCTTTTGTTATCTCTGTGTGGAAAACATCTCTTCAAAGCCTCCACAACAAAATCAGATGGTCGTCTCAACCAAGAAAGATTCTCTCAAATTGGCTTTCCCTATATCGGGGCTCATTCAAGAACAAACCTCTCTTCAAAGACTTATTCAAAGCCTTACCCAAGTACATTTGCTGGAAAATTTGGCACACTGGAAATAGAACCATCTTTTCCAACCTTCGCTCTCCCCCTAATATTGTGGCTAAAAGATTTGTTGGCCTCTTGGATGATTTATTTGTTTCCAAGCCCAAACCCTTCTCCTTCACCCCCACCTCCACCATAGAAATTGAATGGATCTACTCTATTTTCCCTTCCATCCCATCCACTAGCCATCCCCCCTCTCCTTCGAGATCCGACTGGCAGCTTCATGAAGATTATGAGTTCTTACATTGGCGCAATGAGCAACAGACACACATTCTCTACTTCGATGGAGCTTCCAAAGGAAACCCCGGGGTGGAAAGAGTAGGAGGGGTCATCATTCTCCCACGAGGAAATCAATCACTCTCCTTCCATTGGAGCCTTGGAATTACAACCAATAATCAAGTTGACGCTTATGCTCTATACCAAGGCCTTATTCTTGCTAAAATCTTGAGAATCCACTCCCTCTCGGTGATAGGTGACTCTAAGATAATTATAAACCATGCACGCAAAGGATCCCACCCCCCGAATATTCACTTAAAGGCCATACTCCAATGAATTTCGACAATTATCAAACACTTCTCCAATATTTCCCTCTTCCATGTCCTTAGATGAAACAATCAAATGGTCGATACCCAAGCAAACCTGGCCATTTCCCTAGAGCCAGGTTCATTAGTAGTCAATAGCCTCACGCAATACAAACCCATCCTGTGACCCAGTCACGCACCCGTTAGGTACTTGACACTTGGCAGCCAACTCACCTGCCCACTCAGCACGACACTTGGACTTTGATCCTAGCCTGGGTCGCGAACTCGTCTCGTCGTAACACCTCCCCACTGCCCTCGTCACTTGACACACTTGGCAATTGCAACAAGTTGCCTCACCTCACATCTCACCACCTTGATACTTCCCCCCTCACCTCAACGTGTGTCACTCTGCACCTTTTATCCATCTCCCCCGACTTGGGAGGTTATTTCAATATCCCAGCGGCTGCTCCTAAGCGTGGCAACAAGACCTGGAGTGGGAGGAACTCACTCAGCATGACGCCTTGGGAGTACTATGCATTGAATTACGGTAATGTGAACAGTACCAATATCAGCAGTGGGTGTTGCACCTCTTTTGTCACCTAAATGAGTAAAACATTGGTGCTTACAAGCTTAGTTGGGTTAGCTAAGCAAGACAACAATAAAGGAAAGGGTTAGAAGAATAAACATAAAAGACTAAGATAAGAATTAAACTAGGAAGGGAAAAAAAACAATTAAACTATTGTGCATAAGGACATAAGAAAAAGAAACAAACAAGACTCATGTCACCAATGGAGAGAAAGGGGACTTTGGGTCCCTTCTTCCTCCAACGGAGGGCTCTTGGACCCCCAAGATTGAGCTCTTCTTACAACTTGAAAACTTGGAAGAAATGGTGAAAGAATCCCAAGCTAACCCACTCAAAAGGTGATGTGGATTGCCCAAATGGAATGGTGCTAGTATGTTATTGATGAGAAAAGAGGTTTCCCCAAGAGAATAGCAGCAACATAACCTTGCAAATGAATTCCTTGAAAATATAGTTCACCCATGGCCTCCTTTTATAGGATAGCTTTGAGGCATTATGCAACCAGTTCTTAGTGTGAACAAGGGGCCCTTTAGGGCACCCTTAGGTCTTTCACCAGCCCCCCACTTGGATTCATCTTGGATTTGAGGTTCAAATTGACTTGGGAGTTGAACCAAAAGTGGGTGACGGGCCGACAAGAACCATAAATGCGTCGTTCATGGAAGTGTGCAGCTTTTACTGTAAACAGTCGCGCATGTGGGCAGGTTTTACTATATAAATTAGCGCATCCTGAGCATGTGCGCGGGTTTTCCTGTATAAAGTAACGCATCTCAGGCATGTGTGCATGATTCCTTTGGTGAATTTGGGCACTTCAATTTTTTGACCCAATTGTATATTTTTTGCCTCTTGGACATGCATTTCTGAAGCTGTGGGTGAACTAATAGGTGTTTGGAGATGCTGGATTCCTGTAACCATTTGCGAATGAAATTTCATTGATAACAGATGCCCCCTGATGGATGAGGTTAGGAGCATACGTATAGCCAAAATTCATCAATGTTTCTTCTACTGAGAGTATCATTGTAAGAGAGAGAGATAATGAGAGTGTCAAGAACGACCCGTTGGAGGGAGAGGAGAACTTGAAGAACCCAACCTTTCGTAAGGTGTAAAAATAAACTGTGTACACACAAGGTAGGCATGCCCCATGCTCGTGCTATGTAACTCAAAAATGTGTAATACAGTAACTGAAAATGTGTGTTGGTGTAGATCATTGTAGCGCCCTCCGGGGCGGTTTGATAATGACATAGGACAATTCTGATGGTGAACAAACTCTAAAAAAAGGTAAGGACACCTATGAGAGGTGTCGATGATACTAAGGCATTGATAGCCTATCAAATTCCAAAGGTCTTCGGCATATATGAAAATAAATTGCAATAGTCGCAAAGTAAGACCCACCACAACATGAGAGAGAGTTGAAGTCGAATGTCATGGGGGTCAATGGCAGCAGAGGGAAATGATTGTTCTCTCTATGCTGTCTAAGACACCTCATTGTAAAGGTAATTAGAGTCAAGATATTGTTGCCCTCCTGGAAACTGTGCTGATGTCGACAGAAAGGGAGACACGACTTCGAGAAACGGAGGGCTTCATGAAATCTACTTGGACAAAATTAGGAACTGATGAGGAACATGGACGAAGTCGAGGAGTAGTGAGACGCAAGACTTCCTTTGGTTGGGGAGCAGTGTAAAGTGGTAGCAACAGTGAAACTAAATCTAGTGTCAGGGGGACATCTAGATGAGGGTAAATTGTGCAAGAGGCGTGACAAAATGGACAAACGCAAAGATCAAAAAGGTTTATGGACTTGTAAGATACTCGAGGTTTATGGATATGTCAGCAAGGGTAGGAGTTTTAAAAAAATAATGCCCCAACCAAGGGCAACATGGATTGCTTTGCCAGGAAAAGAAGGTTGCCAAGGGTGACGACAAAAAGCTATGTAAATGCTGGAAAGAAAAGCTTTTTACAATTAAATGAATAAAGAATAATTTGGGATGAGTGTACAAATACATAAACGGGTGCCCCAATGCAAGATGGTTGGGCCGGTTAGGGCACAATTTGCGTGGAGAACTGGTGGAGGTTGGGGGCCCCATGGGTGGGTTTCTGTATCAGGTAAATGGAATGGAGGGAAATTTGCGGATGGGCAAATTGATTGTGGATGAAATGGATGGTTAATGATACTGCGGAAGCACAATCAAAATAGAACCTAGAAGAGATAACCTGGGAGTCCATTGGGAAAGCTAGAAAAATGAGGAGAATGAGTATGTGGTTGATTCTCAGAAATGTGTAAGACTATCGACCTAGGGGGTGAAAGCAGCATGAGTGTCAAAGTGCCAAGGGGGACTATGAATGGGACAACTCATGTGGAGGACAGTGCTACCGGGTGACAGTACCAAAATGCAGCAGAGGTGATAGTACTGCAAAGCCGGATATGAGGATCCTACAAGAAAATTTCAAAGGTTGTGACTAGAGATGCAATTGAGATTCAGAGGGAATGATTACATGCCAGTGTTGATCATATACTTGAAGGGGATGCACTGGTGTGTGATGACCTAGTACCTGCACACATGAAAACCAAATACCCGACGTGAACAATATCTGAAAATAAAGGACCTATAACAGTTATTTGATCATTTTGAACATGAGCAGGCGTACCTGAGTGTGTCATGGAAAGATGCTCCGCCAGGGAAAAGGGCAAATGATAACCTAATGAAAATGTCTGTGTAAGTGGCTGAAGATGGTTCGGAAAATGGAGCTTATGGGCTCCTGTACCAAAAAATGAAAGTGGGGAAAAGGGCTTAGATATGGATGGTGGGTCCATAATGCCATCCCAGTTTCACTGACACTATGGACAATCAAGCGGTAGTTTGGTGGGAAGACATGGACCTCCCCTTTGCTTGAGGACTGATGAATAAATATAATGAATTACATTCACGGGAGCATTGGTATGGAGTGTCGGAGGAAGCTCAGGAGGATATGTGTGGCATTTTGTGGCTAATGTGTGGCGAACGTATGGGATAGATGGGAAATGATGAGTGTAATGCCCATATTCTGCACATATGGCACATGCGAAATTGGTTCGTATATGTTATTTTCATGTGCTTGATCACGCCGTAGTAGCGTGGGACGTCCTTGGTGGAGTGGTAAGCAAAAGGTGTTCTTGAGGAAGCTAGATAAAACTACGTAGCTCGGGAAGAGAAGGACATTTGTGAGTGGGGTGTCCTTTTCTTTCACATAAGGCACAAGGGAGTTGAACTCGGGGAGGTAGTTGAGTGATGGGCTCTTGCTTCTTTCGTCTGCCCCCAGCCGCAACGATGGTGCTAGTGATTGGGGGAGAGGGTGGTGTGGTAGGAACAAGTATTGGAATCTACATTGGGATTGCCTCTGATTGAGGAGGGAGGGATGGTTGAGGAACCATATTGGGTGGATGTAGATACCATACCAGGATTTTCCCCTTAGGGGGGGGTGAGATATGTGATAAGTGGTGTGGTGGCACTCTCAGGGAACTCCTGAGGTAGTATTTCTTCAATTGGTGGAACTTTGATATGGGGAGGGGACTTAGTGATAGGAGCCTTGTCTCTGATGTCTGTTCCTTAGGGGAAACTACACACACTTGTGCTGAAAAAGATGGGTTTAGGAATGGTGGTGCTCCCTGATAAGTGCCCAACATGGATGGATCTTGGAATAATCCAAGGCCAATGTTGGCAACTGGAAAATCATTTGAGCTAACACGAACAAGGGGGAGGATGTTATCGATGTTGGCAGAATGGTTGGGCTCGTAATGTGTAAGTTGGTCGATGGTGATGATCTTCCCATTATGGGGGAACATCATCGTACGAAACACAGAAGAGGTGACTGCCTTCATAGCATACATGTAGTTGCGTCTGAACAAGATATTGTAATCAAGCTAGGCATCGATAACTTCAATGTCAATGAGGATGGTTTTGACCCCAAGTTCTATCGGGACATTTTGACAAAGCCATGCGGAAGATGTTGGTCGATCGTCGTAAGCTCGAAGGGTGATGGTAGAGGATACTAGCTCAGGGGAGCCAATTTTCTACCATATGTGTTTAGACATGATGCAGGTGGATGCACCTTCATCGATGATACACCGATAAACTGTGGTGTTCTAGATCTTAACTAATATCTAGAAGGCTACTTGGGTGGGAAGATGTGGTTCTTCGTTATCTGAATCAAATGTGATCAGCTGCGTGTCAGATGTATCGAATGCCCCCAAGGCAGAAAGCAAGGATTTTCGCTGTGATGGATAGGTTTGGAGGACCTCCAACACAGATATGACTGCAGGAGACTGGGCTAAGTCATCAACCAGACTATAATTATGAGCAGCCCTAGCATGAGGGTTATGTACATTCTGTCATAAAGGCATATGTGGTATGCGAGGAATGGGCTCCACGTTAGGACGTGGAATCATCAATGGGTGTCCTGTAGTAGCTGGAAGTGTTTTTGAGGTGGTTGGGGTAGAGTCGGGAGGCATACCATATTAACAGTTGCGGGTTTGCAGAAGAATTTCTTCGCTAGTGAGGAGGACACTACGATCAACCGAATTCTCGGGTTGAGTGGCGCCCAGGTTTGGATATTGCCCCATTTGTGGTGGGGCAGGGTTGATCATTTGTTGGGTGTTCATCACACCTTGGTATGGAATGGGGTTTTGAAAAACAGTTGGAGGCATTGGTTGCAAATATTGTTGTGGGGCCTGCTGAGGGGCAGATTGTGTCGGAGAGCCTTATGAGTTTATGGATGCCCTCATCCATTGGAGATCAGGAATTTGGGGGCAATGATGAGTATAATGTCCATACTCACCACATATAGCATAAGGGAAGTTAGTTCGAAGATTTTTGTGCTTCCCTTGTCATGGTATATTTTTATTGGTGCCCCCTTGGGGGTCTTGGTATTGGTTGCCCCCAATGGGATGGTTGTGGGGGTCATTCCCGCCTGGTCCTGGATTGTCATTGTTTTGGTTTCTTCCTTTCTGCTTATGAGTCAGATTGGTTGTATTCAACTGTTCAAATCTATGAACCGATTGAATGGGAAAGGGATGAACAAAGTTGACGCCGGCATGTGGTGGTCCTTGTGGTGGAGCCATAAGTTGTGGGGGGCCAGAAAATGGAAAGTACGGATTATGTTGAGGCGATGCTCCATAAGGTACATAGGAGGGCATGGTGCTTTCACTAGTGCTTAGGGTATAGGCCGAGGTAGAGGGAGTACCGACACTTGGTTGGATAGGTGGGTGGTTTAGGGGTACCGACGGGGGTCCACTTATGGGTGGAGGTAGGGCAACAAGGTATGGCTGTTGATAAGGGGGAGGAGGATAATAAGGGATTCCTCCATATGCCGACGGAGATTGAGGTATGCCATACATGGGTGGTTGTGGAGGTGGTGGGTTGTGGTGTGTAGTGTTACCAATCAATCTGTCTGCTAAGTGAGACATCCCAGGTTTGTCTTGGCCAAATGGCACGGGTCTTGGGGCGTCCGGGAGTACCGTGTATAGGTATCCAGACTTGGCGTAGATGAGTTCAAACTGTTGGGTCTTGCTAATGGCTTCTTCTTCAGTCTGGGGGAAGGTGGCGGCCACATCTTTGGCAAGGAGGGAAACAAGTGATTCGAGGAACCAATTGAGACACTATTGGGGGGTAGCGTTAGCTTTGCAGAGGCTACGTCATTGACACCATTCATGGATGTGGTCAGCAATATGTGTAGAGGCGGTTTGTTTGAAATCTGAGAGTAGTTCAAGGCCATTGTCATGACGAACGGGTAATTGAAAGAAGGTCAAAAATGATTTGGCCAAGGATTCAAAAGTCGAGTGGGACCCGAATTTTTCTTCGACATACCATTTGGCGGATGGGCCAGTGAGTGTACATTGAAATAACCTCAATCGGATGGAATCGTCCATGATGTTGTTCAAAGAACACCATAGGTGAAATGCCATGATATGGTTGGCAGGATCATCTACTGCTTTTCCTTCAAACTTGGGGATGTCTGAAGAGAGTTTGGTAGGCATTGCAGGCCATGTGGGGTTGTGCAATATGGGATCATTGGTGAGTTTAGTCAGATCTGGTATGTTGAGGGAAGCTAAATATGGTCTATATGGGTGGTGGCATAGGATTAGTTCCAGCCATAGTGTGAATGTTCTGAGTACCTGACCCTTGGAGGGGACTAGGTGGGTTTGTACCTCCCCCTTGAGAGGAAGTTGGCCCCCCGCTTCCATGTAAAGGAGAGCGAGTGGAAGGTGGACCTTGGGAATTGGACCCAAGTAAGGTGGAACCAAGCAAAGTTGATCCCAAGACAATGGCACTCACAAGAGTGTGAGAAGGTGGAGCCGATGAGTTGGCAAGACTAGGAACTCCCCCTAGAATAGGAGGGAGATTTAGCAAGCGTCTAGAACGATGGCGGTTCTATGGGTCCCCTATGATATCTGACTAGCTGAGTGAATGTGTGCGAATGGTGGTGAGAGCAATAAATAAACAAGAGCCTTTGCTGCAATTTCTTTTTTGAACTTTACACGATATATATCCAAATCAAATGTAATCAGAAGGGCATCATACATAAAGTGTTTTGATAAAGAAGCATATATGTGGATAGGTGGATTTTGTCTGCATGGGGAAACAAAAAAAGAAAGTGCTCGTGTCCTAAAAGACGTAATGTCCTTCCTCTCAAAATAGCACTGGACCTTCCAATAGCACTCGACAGTGGGGTCTGAAGCCACCGGAAGAGAAACTAGTGAAGGATGAAGCAATCAGTGATCATGAGGGGTAGAGGGGGCATATCCCGAAATAACTGGCGATATTTCCCAATAGCCACACAAAATCAGTTCAAGGTGCAATTGCAGCCCACAATTGCCACCTGGGTAGATGTCCTAAAAATCTAGTCACTAGGTACCTCGGTCAAAGTGCGACATTTAGATTTTCAGCCTAAGAAATGGGTCACGGGCTGGATCCCATCCAAAAGATGGGTGCCTCAAGGGAGGACGCACAGAACAACCAAACCTTGGCCTTCAACCCTTCGCAAGTATCTCCCTGCCTTATGGTGTTAGGAACACTTGTCTTGGAGGATTTAAAGTTCCCTATTTGACAACTTCTATTGTTTTGAAAATGTGAGAACCAGATAACGGGAAGTTATTTGGATGCCTATCCCCGAAATCCTACCTAGACTAAAAGATTTCTTTTCGCACCTCCTATGGAGGAAAACTTAGTGAGTTTTTAGAAAAAAAATTGGACGTGGTTGTTTGAGAGATTGGGGGTGTGAGCCAATCTCGTTGAAATTAAGTGGGAGTGGATAGTTTCGTCAAGAAAAGGGTGGGGTGTTTCAGAATCCCTTTGGAGGAAACTTACTTCAACAGCCACATTTCGAGATGAAAACTATGTGAGTGAGAAGTGACTTTTGTGTGTGAATGAGTGAAAGTGTGCCAAATTTTTAATGAATTAGGTGTCACCTTGCTACATGTGGACTTCACTTGGTCCTTACAAGTATTTGATTGCCTAATTAACTAAATGTCATTGCTACAACCTTGCAGAATTCAAAAGTCCCTAGGAATCTAGAATGTGGACATGTGGGTCCTTTACTATTCCTTTAACTCCCTAATGTGATTTAATCTAAGAAAGATTTGAAACTATCCTAGATTGTGATCATGTGGGCATGTATGGGCCTGTTACAAAACATTTAAACTTCCCTAGTGATTTAATCTAAGAAAGTAAATTTCAACACTATCCTATCTTTGTAGCATGTGGGCATGTATGGGCCTGTTACAATCTTGAGATGTGTTTGAAAAATAAACTAAGAGTCCTGAGGGGGCTATTGTCCTCTCCTAAAGATTTTGTCTTTTTAAGGGAGATGAAATTGTCTTTCAACCTCTTTCTGATTCTCAAGATCGCTTTGGAGCGTGAGAGAAGAGCATACTCAACGTTTGATATCCAATTTCTAGTCCCAATGCAAGTTTTATATGTGATGTAGAATGATTCCAACTTTTAGTCAAAGCAAGCCATCCATGTGGCGAAATAAAAAAGAAAAAAGAGGGAAAATAATGATTTTTAACCCCTAAGTGCCTATGTGTTTTGACTAATCCCTTTATATGAGAGGGAATGTAAGTGTGGTGCATATTACAACATCCATGGAATCATATTTAAGAAGGCTATGGACCTTCAACAAATCATAAAAAAGCTTACAATGTGTGATTTTTTGCACAAGTGTGCGGGTTTTAGACTAGACAGAGGCGCTCTAAGCGCCAATGCGCGAACTGAAAAAGATTTTTGAGCGCAGGTGCGCAGAAGGCACTGAGTAATGCAGTGATTTTGGCGCACGTGCGCACGATGCACGACTGTGGGCCAATAAACCCACGCACAACTGTCACACGGCCGTGAAGAAAATTCTGGATGGAATTCTCTCAACTCAGCTTTGAATTTGATGTTTTGCAGGTCAGCTTGGGCCGGTTATGGTACCTGCAGGTTAAATAAGTAAAAAGAAGAGCTAAAATAACCCAAGTGGGGTAGGAAATTGATACCTTTCCCCAATGGAGTTGCCAATCTGTTGTGCCTCTTTTGTCACCTAAATGAACAAAACAGAGGTGCTTACAAGCTTAGTTAGGTTAGCTAAGAAAGACAACAGTAAATGAAAGGGTTAGAAGAATAAACATAAAAGACTAAGCTAAGAATTAAACTAGGAAGGGAAAAAAAAACAATTAAACTATTGTGCATAAGGACATAAGAACAAAAAACAAACAAGACTCATGTCACCAATGGAAAAGATTGTATTAGTGAAAAGAAAACACCAAAGAGAAAGGGGACTTTGGGTCCCTTCTTCCTCTAAGGGAGGGCTCTTGGACCCCCAAGATTGAGCTCTTCTTACAACTTGAAAACTTGAAAGAAATGGTGAAATAATCCCAAGCTAATCCACTAAAAACGTGATGTGGATTGCCCAAATGGAATGGTGCTAATATGCTCTTGATGAGAACAGAGATTTCCCTAAGAGAATAGCAGCAGCATAACCTTGCAAATGAATTCCTTGAAAATATAGTGCACCCATGGCCTCCTTTTATAGCATAGCTTTGAGGCATTATGCAACCAGTTCTTAGTGTGAACAAGAGGCCCTTTAGGGCACCCTTAGGTCTTTGACCAACCCCCCACTTGGATTCAGCTCGGATTTGAGGGTCAAATCGACTTGGGAGTTGAACCAAAATTGGGTGAGGGGCCGACAAGAACCATCAATGCGTTGTTCATGGAAGTGCATGGCTTTTACTGTAAACAGTCACGCATGTGCGCGGGTTTTCCTATATAAAGTAGTGCATCTTGAGCATGTGCGCGAGTTTTCCTGTATAAAGTAGCGCATCTCGGGCATGTGTGCATGATTCCTTTGGTGAATTTGGCACTTCAATTTTTTGACCCAATTGTATAGTTTTTGCCTCTTGGACATTCATTTCTGAAGCTGTGGGTGAACTAATAGGTGTTTGGAGATGCTGGATTCCTGTAACCATTTGCAGATGAAATTTCAGTGATAACAACAGGTATGGCTACAACTTGTGTCCAAAAGCAGGAAATTGGACTTGTTTATTGAATCTAGCAAGGGTGATGGAGCATATCAGTGGATGTGTGGTTCACTTCGTAGTCATACTCCATACTCCCCAAAACAGAGGGGATTTCACTCCTCCCTCAAACACAGATACAGTCTCTCACATAATTCAAACAGACAGCGCAAGGAAATTTAGCAAAATGAGAAGGAGCCCTGGAAATCAGTGCGTGGCCTTAGTGGAAGAGCACGATGAGTTGGTTAGCACAGTGAAAAATCTACAAATTCAACTTAGAGCCCTTTCAGCTCAAGTCTTATCCATAACAGAAATTACCATTCAGCATTGGGGAGAGCAACAAAGGAACAAGGATGAATGTGAGGCATTAAGGCAGTAGATAGAAGCTCTTCGGTTTGTGGCTTGGCTTATGTCGCCTTTGGCCTCCTCGACTACAACCATCTCCGATGAAGCTTCCTCGCTATGACCTCAACCGCGACTGGATCTAAATTTTTCGCCTTCAACAGAAGAAGACTCCCCTGCACCGAACCAAAACAAACTTTAAGTGTATGCTTTGTTTCATTGTTTTTTTATTAGGCTCTTTTTGCATGATCTTCACTGTAGAAGCTCAAATCAGATTTAGCATGCTAGAAAGCACTGCCCCTGCTCACCACTTCCTTCTGGGAGCTTAAAGGGGAGTGAATTTTTTTTTCTACATCTCCTGTAGCACAGATTTTGTACTCCTCCGATTACTCGCAACTCTTTTAATATAATTTTACTCTGTTTCTGTTTAAAAAAAAAAAACATGTGATTCATCATTGGAACTAGAACTATCATGAAGAGAGTCTTCACCTTGTACTCCAACTGTTGTGATCTTTCCTTCATCTCTTGAATCGGAACCAAGATCTTGTTGTACCGTAGCAACGGTATTTGTCTTCCCCTTTCCACTGAAATGTTTCGATTTCTTTTCTGGATGCAGTTTCCAACAATGTTCTTCATCATGATCACTCGTCTTGCAATGAGTGCAAGATGGTTTTCCTCCTTCTCTCGTCATTGTAGCGGTCTTCTTTTCCTTCCTTTTAAACTTCTTAAAAGTCTTCTGAGGGAAATTGGAAGGTTTCTTTGTGGGATCTTCTTGAACATGTTTGTAATATCCCTAAGGTTGAACCCAAATGTAATGTAAATGAAAATGCACTTAAGTTGGTGAGTTGTTTGATATAATTTTTGTATGCACATTTCATGGCATAGTGCGTGCATGTACTACGCAGTGAAATGATGAAGTGTGCACATTCCAGGATACCACGTGCAGCATCTTCAGCATCTTAAGTGTGCGCGATTGTGAGGCCAGCGAGCCTTTGTGTATATTTTGTGTTTTATAGGCTAGTGAGCCAGTTATTATAAGATAGGATGCTTATGTTTGGATTAGGCCGGAGATCCTAGATGTTAAAGGCCAATGCGCATATTTTTGTATATGTCTCATAATTAATATAAAATACATCGATGTGCACAGACCGACCACAATAAAAGAGATGGAGGACTAAACTCCACTGGTTAGGGAAAGGGAGGAGCTAAGTTAAGAAAAGGGGCTAAGCTAGGGAGCTTAAGCCAAAAAGGAATATTATATTATTATTTCTTAAATATAAAGTATGGATAATTATTTTATCCTAAGTTCTAAAGTTGGGGACAAGTGGGCCAAAGTAGCTCCCAACATGACAAGTGTCAAGTTGGGGACATGCATACATATTGTTGGGACTTAGTTCATTTCCTATCATCTTTTCAATTAAGCATCCCATCATTCAGTCATCCAGTCAATCATCCATGAGCATATACACACTCATTGAGCTATCTTCTGTACCTTCATGACTGTACATGAACTTGTATCCATGGCCATTCTATGAGGGTGTAGTTGGTTATCTTGGGATATGGATTGAAAAAGTGGGTTGTCAGACTTGTGGGATATTGAAGAAGCGGGTTGTCAGGCTCATGAGCAATTTTCTGAGTGAGAGAATTGATGGGAATTGATTTCCTGGAGGTGCTAAACTGCAGCTATAGTGCTCTGAGACTTCCTGTCCGGCTTGTTGCTAAATCCTGGAAAGGAAGTGGGGCAGCCGAAGGACTGTTGAGCAGAGAAGGGGCACACTTCTTGGGTGGGATTGGCATGTGGGGAATGAGGGACTATAGGCTATTAGTTTGAGTTGGCACCTATGACGGAGTCTTTCTTGTTGTCTATGAGCCTTTAGCCTGGTTAGGAATCCATTTACCTGGGTGGAGTTTAGTCACAGATCGAGGGTGACTCACTGTTGAGAGTGATGAATAGTGTAGTATAAGGATGGGAGGTTCGTGGAAGGTCTGCACGCAGTTGGTGACATTATTACCAAGATAAATGTCAATTGTGTGATAAATTTATATGTTGCATTGTTATTTACATGCTTATTTTTATGGGTTGTCATATGTGCGGTTATAACTGTGTTTATTTTTATGGGTATTTCCTGTATATGATGCATGTATATGTTTACTGTTATTTCCGTGTGAATCCGTGTCTTTATAGATGTATTTGTATGTTTATGTTTTATATATAATGCTTTCGCAAGAGTTATGTGTTTGTATGTTTTAATTGCATGCAGTTCAAAAAATTTATGTGGCATAGCTCAGTTGCATATTGGGTATGTTACAGTATGTTCCGCGGAGAGAACAGTAAGAGTTCTTTGGCATAGCATGGCCCGACATGGATGGTTGGCGACGTTACAAATTGGTATCAAAGCTTGAGTTTTCAACACTGAGCCTGGATGGGTCGAGTAAGTTAAGTTGAAGTGAAATTTCACAGAGGATTTATTTCGAAGTGGCCAAATTTCGAGTTGCAAAGCGTCTAGCTACAATATGGTACAACAATTGGGAAAAAGCCCCAATTTCGGTTTGTAAATTCATGGGGAAATTGAGAAGGTCGGCCATGTGGTAAGATATTATTGATTTAATATCTGTTCTAGCAAATTCAGACCTGGAATTGGTCAAATTTGAAGTTACAAAGAAGCTATAACAGTTGGAGCGAGTTTTATAATTAAAATTATCAATTCGCAAATTGATTTTTGGATAAATTCGTTCCAGAAATGTCAACCCACAACAATTTGTTGTTACAGAGGTTGAACTGGTGTTATCGGGTGAAATTGAATGAAATTCATAGTTCCATAATGTCTATGGTAAATTGGGGAAAAAGTTAAGCAAAAGCCCCAATTCCTGCAACGGAATTCACCAGGAATTGTTGTGCATAAAAATAAGTGTGCGCAGGAGGGCGCACTAAAAATACATGATGCGCAATGAAAAGCTTGTGATAGGTAAAATTCGGCACTGCGTGGAAATATATTGGCATGTTGGCGCGCGCGCTAAATTTTGGTGCCGCGGGGAAAAATGTTAGCGTGCAGGTGTGTGCGCTAAATTTTTGGTGTCACGCAGAAAAACGTTAGTGTGCGGGCGTGCGCGCGAAATTTTGGTGCCGCGCGGAAAAATGTTAATGTGTGGGCGTGCACGCTAAATTTTGGTGTCGCGCGGAAAAATGTTAGTGTGCGGGCATGCGCACTAAATTTCAATGCCGCGCGAAAAAATGTTAATGTGCGGGCGTGTGCGCTAAATTTCAGCGTCGCGCTGAAAAATGTTGGTGTACAGGACCGCGTGATAAATTTAGCATTGTGCGGTGTGCACACACATAATAATGACGCACGTGGTGTGTGCAGTGTTGGCACGGCACAGTGGAGTATGGTAGTTGTGTGCACAATGTGGGTAAATGTGGTCGCACGACAATTTAGTGAATGGTGTGTGCAAAGTATTGGTGCACGGTGGGACGTACTAAACTTTGGCATGGTGCAGCGCGTCGAGTGAAATGCGTGTGGAATATCAATGCGTGGTACAAAAACTACGCGTGGTGGACATTAGCGTGTGGTACAAAAACTGCGCGCGGTGAATATCAGCGCACGGACCCAAAACTGTGCGCGGTAGGTATTGGCGTGCGACATAAAAGTAGTGTGCACAAGTTATTGTCGCGACAGAGAAGTGATACACAGTGGTTTTAAAGTGTGTGAAGCACGATTTACCTTGTGTTGTTTATGCACATGGTAAATACGGGTGCACAAATTGAAATTTGTGCACGTGAAGTTGTTTGAAGGGTGAACAACAGCAGAAAACCAGTGATTTTCTGCAACGTTTTATATCATTTGAACATCATCTTTTTACAGCGTGTTTTTGAGGGCCTTAAGAGTGTTTTTAGCAAGTCAAAAAACACGAGACAGAGGTGTACCAAAGGTACACTTTGTTTATGCAGCTCAAATGAAAGAGCTCAGATAGATCTTTCTAATGGTGTAAATTGTTCGTCAAACAGAGCTTTTATGAGAAAGTTACAGCTTAAACAGTGGAGGGTAAATTGTAAGACCCAGCTAGTTTCAAAGAGTCATAGCTTTCTGCTCCGAAATCAGATTGAGGCACAGAAGTAGTCAATAGAAAACTATTGAACCATAGAAGACTGTCCCAGTGCTAATTAAATTTATGGGCATGTTAAAGGTGTTTAATATGGAAAATAAGGTACCTGTAGCATTCCAGACCAAAAACACAAACTGGCCTAGAACTTCAGCAGGCTGTAACTAGCAGCCCAGAACCCAGCATGAGGTGAAACTTGGACAGAATGTCCATAATATGTTTATGAAGAAACCCAGTTGAGATCATATGAAATCTGCAATGGAGTAAGTGCAAGAATGCATAATTACAATGCAGAATTGCGCAAAGTGGAAGTATGAACAGAAAAGTTAATGGGAAAATTTCAAATGACCATAACTTTATGCTCAAGGCTCGGAATTGAGCATGGGAGAAGGCGTTGGAAAGGTCTTGGATAGAGGAATCTAAATATCCACCCAAAAAATTGATCTAGGCATTCAATTTTACAGGAAATCAGAAGAAATATTTCTGATATATTATTGAACCAAAATGGTTCATATTTTTCATGAAATTGTTGAAACAGTTAGCCTAACAAAGTTTTGTTGGCTGCACATTTTGCATAGTTAAAAACAACTAGATTGGATCAAGATCAACATAGAGTCCGTAGTAATGGAAGAGGCACAAGGGACTTACATCCAGGAAGATGAAATCAGAGGGATGGATGTCCATTTGGGCATTGAAGGAACAAACTCCAATGGACATGGAGATGAAAGGAATGAAAACATGAATTTGGCAGAGACCATTAAAAATTTATAGAAGGATGTCCAAATCCATAAAGCTAGTAATGAAAGGATTATGAGAGACAAGGAGCAGCAGGATGACTTCAACATGAATTTAATGGAGAGCTTGAACATAATAGAAAATAAATTGGACAATGAGAGTGGCTCAAGCAAATTAGGGAGTCATGGGCCTTCTGATGAGAAAAGAAAATCAAGGAGTGTTAGCAGACATCACCATCACTCCCCGAGGAATTTCAATAAGAGATCACACAGCAGCTCAAGTCCATTCCATGTTAGGAAGCATAAGGGATCTAGGGTGGATGAGCTACGAGGAGAAATGAACAAAATCAAACCTGCTACATTTGATGGTGAGCACACGAAGGATGAAGATGTAGAAACATGGTTGTTGGGCATGAGAAATTATTTTCAATTGCATAATTATTCTTCTCATGCAGAAGGTAGAATTGTCATTTATCAACTCAAGGGAAAGGCATCCATGTGGTGGGATCATCTTGTGCAGGTGCAACACATTAAAGAGAAAAGTGTTACGTGGAGGGAATTCAAGAAGTATTTTGAGAAGAAATACTTGACTAAGAGATATTATGACAAGAAAATGAAAGAGTTATTTGAACTCAAGCTTGGGAGTATGACGATTGATGAATATGAAAGAAGCTTTTTAGAAATGCTGAAGTATGTCTCTTTCATCAAGGATGAGACAGTTAAGATTCAAAGGTATTTGAGTGGATTGCCATCATTCATCAATGACAAAATACAATATGATGATCCCAAGACATTGGAGGAGACCATAAGGAGAGATAAATGCCTATATGATCAGTAGAAAGCAAGGCCAACTTTCCAAAAAGCTTGGGAAGACAAGAAGAAATTCAAGATGGATCAACAGAAGAAGGGAACTAAGCCACCATTCTTCAGAAATAATCCACAGGGACAACAAACTCCTAGAGAGCCCAGAATGATTGAAATAGGGGGTCAAAGGCCAAGGCAACCACCTATTCAATGTTGGGGTTGTAAAGGGGATCATATGTTAAGAGATTGTCCTCACAGAGGTGAAAAAGTGAGAATTGTTCACAATGTATAGCAAGTTGAAACTGTGGAGGACATGGGAAGAAATGTTCCAAGGATCTATGCATCCTTGGACAACAAGCAAGCAGAGTATCAGTCACATATGATTGAAGTGGAAGGTATGATCAACAACCAAACCATTGCTATTTTAATTGATTCAGGAGCTAGTCATAGTTATATAGATTCTAAGATGGTGGAAGTTTTGCATTTGCCAAGAAGCAAGCATGGGAAATCGTGGTTGGTGCAGCTGGCTACAAGAGCCAAAAGAAAAGTTAATGAGATGGTTAATTCATGTCTTATGGACATGAATGGACTAAACACCAAGGCAGATTTGAACATCTTGCCTTTAGGTTCCTATGACTGTCTAATTGGGATGGATTGGTTGGACCAGCATCATGTTGTGTCGGACTGTCATAACAAGGAATTTACTTGCTTGGATGAGGAAGGGAGCCTGATAAAAGTGCAAGGAATTCCCAAGGTAGTAACCATCAGAGATATTTCAGCATTGCAGCTGAAGAAATGTTACAGAAAAAGGGTGTAAAATATTTGCAGCACATATGGAAGAGACACCTAAAGATAAGGTGCAAAATTTGGAAGATTATGCACTCCTGGAAGAGTTTAAAGATGTGTTCAAGGAGGTACCAGGACTACCCCCAAAGAGAGACATTGATTTCTCTATAAATTTAATGCCTGGAGCAGCTCCAATGTCAAAGACTCCTTACAAAATGCGTACACCAGAGCTGAAGGAGTTGCAAATGCAGCTTGAAGAACTTCTGAAGAAGGGGTATATACTCCCAAGTGTGTCACCTTGGGGTGCCCCAGTCTTGTTCGTGAAGAAGAAAGATGGAACATTAAGATTGTGCATTGATTTCAGACAGTTGAATAAAGTGACTGTTAAGAACAAGTATCATCTACCAAGGATTGATGATCTTTTTGATCAATTGAAGGATGCAAAGATATTTTCAAAGATAGATCTCAGGTAAGGATTAGAGAGGAGGATATCAGCAAGACCACCTTCAGGACAAGGTATGGTCATTATGAGTTCACAATGGTGTCATTTGGGTTGTCAAATGCACCGGTCGTTTTCACGTGCTTAATGAATGGTGTTTTCCGAGAATATTTAGACAAGTTTTTCACTGTATTTTTGGATGACATTCTTGTATATTCCAAGTCAGAAGAAGAGCATGTGCATCATTTGAGGATGGTTTTGCAAGTATTAAGGGAGCATCAGTTGTATGCCAAATTGAGCAAGTGGTCATTTTATCATAAGCAAATTCACTATTTGGGGCATATCATTTCAAAAGATGGTATAGCAGTGGATCCTGAGAAGATAGAAGCCATTAGAGAATGGTCAGCACCAAAGAATGTGACAGAGGTCAAATCATTCATGGGCCTTGCAGGCTACTATAGGAGATTCATTGAAGGATTTTAAAAGATTTCACACCCAATCACTTCCTTGCAAAGAAAGGGTGTGAAGTTTCATTGGACATTGGATTGTGAAAAGAGTTTCCAACACTTGAAACAATTATTAACAAGTGATCCAATACTAAGGATTGCAGACCCAAATGAAGATTTCATTGTATGCATAGATGCATGTAAAGAAGGACTTGGTGGAGTCCTCACTCAAAAAGGGTTTGTTATATATTATGAATGAAGTTGAAGGAGCATGAAANNNGAGTTGGAAGCCATAGTGCATGCCTTGAGGAAATGGAGACACTACCTCATAGGGAAAAGGTTTGAGCTAAGAACAGACCATAATGGTTTGAAATGTTTATTTGATCAGCCCACTCTAAATGCTAGGCAAAGCAGATAGTTAGAATTTCTGAGCGAATATGATTTTGATATAAAGCATATCAAGGGGAAAGATAACAAAGTGGTTGATGCACTCAGCAAAAGAGTGCATGAAATGCATGCTACAAACATTAGCATGTACCAATCAGGTTTAAAACCCAGAATTATAGAGGTTACCAAATCATATTCGCAATACAAGGAATTAGTGGCAAAATTACAGCAAGGTATTTTGCAGCAGAAAATTGAGGAATACAAGATAGATAATGATGAAATTATCATGTACATGGGCAGAATTTATGTACCAAATTCTCAGGAATTGAAAAGTCTGATATTGAGAGAAATGCATAATGTACCTTATGTTGGGAACCCAGGATATCAGAAAACTATTTCATCTGTCAAGAGCCAATATTATTGGCTAGGCATGAAGAAAGAGGTTGTTGATTTTATTGCCAGATGTTTGGAATGTCAAAAAGTAAAGGTTGAGCATAGACACCCAGTTGGTTTGCTATAGCCATTACCCATTCCTGAGTGGAAGTGGGAAGTTGTAACAATGGATTTCATCACCAAACTGCCCAGAACAAACAAGCAACATGATTCTATCATGGTAGTGGTGGATAAGCTTACTAAAGTTGTCCATTTTGTTCCAGTTAAGCTCACTCACAAGGCAGCCAACATTGTTGATGTTTATATGAAATAAATTGCTAGATTACATGGCATACCCAAGACAATTGTGTCTAACAAAGATCCAAAATTTACCTCAAAATTTTGGAAGGGATTATTTAATGGATTTGGAACAAATTTGAATTTTAGTACAACTTATCATCCAGAATCAGATGGTCAAACAGAGAGGGTAAATCAAGTGATTGAAGATATGTTACGCATGTATGTGATGGATAAACCATCAAAATGGGAAGACTACCTACACTTGGTAGAGTTTGCTTATAACAATGGGTACCAAGCATCTCTAAAGATGATCCCATTTGAGGCACTTTATGGCAGAAAGTGCACCACACTAGTAAGTTGGGACAACCCAGCAAACAGAGGGGTGGTTGGGCCAGATTCGCTCAGGGAAATGTAGGAGCAAATGATAAAAATAAAACAAAATTTAAAGGCTACCCAAGACAAGGAGAAAAGTTATGCTGATAAGGGAAGAACTCACAGGGAATTTAAAGTGAGTGATCATGTATTCTTGAAAGTGAAAGCCAATAGAAGTTCCATGAAGTTGGGAAATTGTTCAAAGTTAGTAGCTCGCTATTGTGGGCCATTTGAAATCCTAGAAAGGATTGGTCCAGTAGCTTATATGATTGCATTGCCTGCATATATGTCTGTTCATAATGTATTCCATGTATCATTGCTAAAGAAATATATACCTGATGCTAATCATGTTATTGATTGGAATGTGATTCAGGTGGAGCAAGAAGGTGCTTTCCAAGTGCATCTGATATGCATTCTGGACCGGAAAATCAAACAGCTCCAGAACCGAGCCATAGGGCTTGTAAAGGTCCAATGGACCTGGTACGGTCCCGAGGATGCTACTTGGGAGCATGAGGATGCAATGTGGGCAGAATACCCACATCTTTTTTAGGATTTTTGAATTTTTGTTGTATATGGGTACATAATGCATTGAAGACATTGCATAAATAAGGGGAGGGGATTGTAATATCCCTAAGACCGAACCTAAATGTAATGTAAATGAAAATGTACTTAAGTTGGTGAGCTCTTTGATATCATTTTTGTATGCACATTTCATGGCATAGTACATGCATGTACTGCGCAGTGAAATGATGAAGTCTGCACATTCCAGGATACCATGCACAGCATCCTAAGTGTGCGTGATTGTGAGGCCAGCGAGCCTTTGTGTATATGTTGTGTTTTATAGGCTGGTGAGCCAGTTATTATAAGCTAGGATGCTTATGTTTGGATTAGGCCTAAGAGCCTAGATGTTAAAGGCTAGTGCACCTATTTTTGTATATGTCTCATAATTAATATAAAATACATCCTTGCGCGCAGACCGACCACGATAAAAGAGATGGGGGACTAAACTCCACTGGTTAGGGAAAGGGAGGAGCTAAGTTAAGGAAAGCGGCTAAGCTAGGGAGATTAAGCCAAAAAGGAATATTATATTAATATTTCTTAAATATAAAGTATGGATAATTATTTTATCCTAAGTTCTAAAGTTGGGGACAAGTGGGCCAAAGTAGCTCCCAACATGACAAGTGTCAAGTTGAGGACATGCATACATATTGTTGGGACTTAGTTCATTTCCTATCATCTTTTCCATCATTCATCCCATCATTCCTTCCATCATTCAGTCATCCAGTCAATCATCCATGAGTATGTACACACCCATTGAGCTATCTTTTGTACCTTCACGACTGTACTTGAACCTGTATCCATGGCGATTATGTGAGGGTGTAGCTGGTTAGCTTGGGAGCTGGATTGAAGAAGCATGTTGTCATGCCCATGGGATATTGAAGAAGCGGGTTGTCAGGCTCGTGAGCAATTCTCTGAGTGAGATAATTGTTGGGAATTGATTTCCTGAAGGTGCTAAACTGCAGTTATAGTGCTCTGAGACTTCCTATTCGGCCTGCTGTTGAAGCTCAGAAAGGAAGTAGAGCAGCCGAAGGAATGTTGAGCAGAGAAGGGGCACACTTCCTGGGTGGGACAGGCATGTGGGGAATGAGGGACTATAGGCTATTAGTTTGAGTTGGCACCTGTGACAGAGTCTTTCCTGTTGTCTATGAGCCTTTAGCCTGGTTAGGAATCCCTTTACATGGGTGGAGTTTAGTCCCAGCTTGGGGGTGACTCACTGTTAAGAGTGATGAAAAATGTAGCCTAAGGCTAGGAGGTTCGTGGAAGGCCTGCACGCAGTTGGTGACATTATTACCAAGATAAGTGTCAATTGTGTGATAAATTTACATGCTGCATTGTTATTTACATGCTTATTTTTATGGGTTGTCATATGTGCGGTTATAATTGTGTTTATTTTTATGGGTATTTCCTGTATATGCTACATGTATATGTTTAATGTTATTTCTGTGTGAATCTGTGTATTTACAGATGTATTTGTATGTTTACGTTTTATATATAATGCTTATGCAAGAGTTCTGTGTTTGTATGTTTTAATTGCATGCAGTTCGAAAAATTTATGTGGCATAGATCAGTTGCATATTGGGTATGTTACAGTATGTTCTGCAGAGAGAACAGTAAGAGTTCTCTGGCGTAGAGTGGCCCGGCATGGATGGTCAGGGACGTTACAATGTTTCCCCCTATTCTCTAGGTGAGTAGCTTGCACACAAACTTCGTCAAGACTAGTGGGGTTAAGCAAGAGCAAAGTATGTTGAATATAACTGTGAAGTGTGCCAATATACTTCATTAAAGTCTCATAAGAATCTAAAGGAATGTTCAATGCAAGAGATTTCTTCCTAAATTCTTCTGTGAAAATTTCTACATTTTGTCGTTTACTTTTCCTTAAGGTTTTCCATTCCATCATTGCTTTATGTAAATACCCTAATCGATAAAATTTCTTCCTAATCGTTGATTTAAATTCTGACCATGAGGAAAGAAGCTTACCACACTTACTTATGTCTTGAAGCTTGCTCTCCCACCATATGAGAGCAGTTCCTTCCAACTGAAGAGAAGCCAGATGCACTTTAACTGCCTCTTCATCAATATGTTGGACATGGAAATACACTTCAACCTGTCGGATCCAATTATCTAGCTTTTCAGGATTAGCATCTCCATTAAACATAGGTAAAGAAAATTTTACATTAAGCTTTAACAATGGTTTATTAAAAGAGGCTTTATGGCTAGAATGATGAGAATGATTACAATGCTCAGATGTAGAAGAACTAGAACTCGAAGGTGAAGATGGAGGCTCAGGAGGGCTCTGATACCAACATGATCTGGGATCTTTTCATTGTGACTTATAAAGAATTGTATTAAATGAGAATAAATTAAAGTGCACCATTAA
This sequence comes from Picea abies, assembly GCA_900067695.1. Classification (NCBI taxonomy): domain Eukaryota; kingdom Viridiplantae; phylum Streptophyta; class Pinopsida; order Pinales; family Pinaceae; genus Picea; species Picea abies. The sequence continues at coordinate 22,951 of CBVK0100830267.1, forward strand.
AGAAGGGGAAAATTAGAAACGAAGACACATAAGCATCAGATATGAACACAAAAACTTGATAACGAAGTTCATCCCTGGTGGACTACGTCTCTGGGTATTGCTCTCAAATGGGTACGCTCCTTCATTAACTCATCAAAAGAATTTGGCAAATACATGAATATACCTCATTCTGAAATCAAGCTGCAAAAATAATGCTCAGATTAGAAAACAAATATCACCATTGGATTCAGGGTGTTGACTTACCCAAAAATGACTGTCTCCACGCTTCGATCTGACTCTAGCACTCCCAGGCCCAAGAGAAATTATGTCTCAGTTTTCGTACCCACTGCAACCTACAATAATAAAAGTACTCATATCGAAATCCATGCCCGTGGATGTATGGTCGCGCCTCCTCCTCTGGTGGCTGGCGAAACTCAGCTTTAATAGAAATTTGATGGATGGATATTTCAATGTGACCATTTAGGCGGATTGTCATTAGCGCTAAAGTCAGGGCACTAGCTATGGGGAGGTCCCAGGTTCAAACTCCACGGGCTCCCATTTAAGTTTTGTTGTTATAACTCCCGCCAGACTTCAATAGTGGCTTCTAGTTATGGCGGTTGTCACCAGATATGGCAATAGTTATGGCGGTTGTCACCAGATATGGCAAACCTTCACCATATTTGGCAGGGTCCCGCCAATATATATTTTTTAATTTTTCAGATATGGGTCATCCTTGGGCATTTCGTGGATGCCATGTGTCACCCGCTAATTGGGCCACGTGGCATATTCTGATTGGCCCACCTGGATGTTGATGTCACACCCAACCAGTTGTACGGAACACGTGGTGCTCCTTGGATGGTGCCACATGGGACTTTCCTATTATCCCACTTGGACCCCTGAAAAGTCCAATGGCGGGTGACACATTGTTGTACGAAAATTCCCCTGTAGACAGGTGAATATCCTCTTGGATTCTAGACCCTTATACCAAGACAGAAAGCATGCTAACATTAGACACTAACATTCCTTTGAATCTAACTAACTAATCAGAAAGATAAGGAGAAGGAATAAAGTGTGATGCGCCTTATTCCGATGTTTGTCCTCACTGCTCCAACTTGAGCTTGATCTCTGAGCTCCTTAGCATTGTTTGACAACTGCAATGCAATGGATAGTAGGACAAAGAACTCCTAATCTACTCTATAAGATTAGTCCAATCAAATCCATCTATAAGAAAAACATATGTAAAGAGACATAGGTTAGAAATAAATAGGCCAAGCAATATATTAATGAGAACTCTTAAAGAAATACTTACAAATTGTAGATGCAGTTGCAACAACTTCCCCAAGTCCTTCTCGTCCAACCCTTGCACAAATCTCCCAAAATCATAGGTTTGATATCCTAAAGCTTTTTCCCAAGACCATAGGTTTGATGCCTCAAATCTCCACCATTCC
>CBVK0100830271.1:0-12776 GCA_900067695.1 Picea abies
TTTGGTATATAGGGTTTTGACACCTAGGTTTTGGCCTAAGGATGTCAGTGAGTGATTGTAATGTATAAATAGAGGTCTAAAGGACCTGGGTTGGGTTTCATAAGAGGGTTGTTGGTGTTACGATTGTTATTGTTATCTTTGTGTGATTGAGTGAGTAATATTGAGAGGGAGAGAAGAGCTAAGAGGGAGAGCCTTCTGGTATTGTAATATCTTCAGCTGGGTGTGAAGTTCAACCTTGCAGCTAGGTGCATAGGGAAGGGAGAGATAACAAGGAGGACAAAGAAGATCTGCTAGCTAAGAGCACATATAAGAACTGTATGCCTCATCATAATATATTATAAGCACAATTCTATGGATGTAGCCCTAGAGAGAGGGTGAACCACGTATATCTTGTCTTGTGTGTATCATTGATGCTATGTTCTTTTTTCTTTGATACACTATTACTGCATTACTGTGTTAGATCTGATAGGTAGTTGTGCAAATTAAGAGATAAATTGGTAAGTGATATATATATGAATGAATTGATCTGGTAGTTGACCCACTTGATATTCCCCTGGTTGTAGACATCTTTGTCTTACAACCCCCTCATAGCTGCTTCGGGTGAGACTAGATCTGCTTTACAGGTGTTTCCGAAAGGGACAATAGCTAGAGTTTGTTGGTGCACTCTTGGAGTGAAACCTAGGTCTGACCCTGTCCCAACACTATTCCAAAAAAATCAAGAGAAAGAGGCAAGGATCAGGGAACTAGAAAAAAATACTTCAGCAAGTAAATAATGATGGAAAAAGTCTCCTCAGCTTTAAATCTAGTGAATAAAGAGTTAGGAATGATTTGGAAGGTACCATCATCGAAATGTATGTCAATCTGCACCACTTCCAAAATGTGGTTGCAATAGTCATTGACCAAAACAACTAGATACAAGTGAAGTTGACACAATACAACACTATCCGTGAAGGTATAACTGACATTGATACATGGATAATAGAGAATCACGATGCACCTCCTGAGCTGTACAAACCCTCAAAATCAGTAAGAAAGACAAATATGTACACATTAGATCATTTCCAATAGATAGGGAAAAGGGAAAATAAATAAGTAACCAAGGTGTTACGGGGAAAATCTCTCTATGGATAGGGTGAACATCAACAGACAAAAGTGACTGCAAAAATCAACTCTATGCCAACAAGATGCTATAGAAACCAATGTGCAAGAAAGATAAGAAAGAGGCCTACCTTGTCCAGATGTTCGATGATGTCCACTGTTGAGCACTTTGACGTAAAGCTATATACCTGCAACAAGTTCTCAATAAATGTTGGCCATTGGTTATGGATTAACAAAAGAAAGTGAAGAAAAAGGAAAAGAAAAGACAAAGTGCAAACTGCGTGGAAGGCACATTGACTGAGATTGGGTTGAAGTGGTTAAAGAAGTAGAAAAGAAGGATTGAAGCAAGGGAAATCTAGTTGTTGAATGAGAATATCAAGGATGATAGATCATCAAGGAATATGGATCATGGACAACTCAACAAGAGGAAGAAGATGTCAATGAGTGATTTGGAGCACCTCATGGAAAATATGGAAAGATAGGCTGGTGAAGCCCAGAAAATGTGTTTTAAAGAAGACCTAGGGTTTTAAACACCTAGGGTTTTGGATCTAGGGTCTTGACACCTAGACTTTGTCATGTAATGTATAAATAAAGGTCTAGAGGACCTGGGATGGGTTGGTGCTAAGTTGGTTGAGATTTCATTGTTATTGTGTGACCGAGTGATTACTACTGTGTGAGGGAGAAGTGTTGTGTGTGAGAGCATTTTGTATTGTAAGATCTTCAAGTGGGTGCAAAGATAAACCTTGCAGATAGGTGCACAGGGAGGGGAGAGAGAGATTTGCAAGCTAAGAGCACAGATAGAACTGTATGTTTTCATATAATATCAAGAAACACAATTCTATGGATGTATCCCTAGGGAGAGGGTGAACCACGTATATCTTGTTGTTCTGTGGGATTGGTGTTGTGTTCTTTTAGCTTCTATTATTCTCTTATTGCATCATAGTGTTATATATGAGATATAACTGTGCGAAGTGAGCTTAAGTTGGTAATTGATATCTAGCTGCTGTGTTGCTATTGTTTTAGATACACCTTGTATTTCCTCTGGTTGTAGATACAATGTCTTGAAACCTCCTATTGCTACTTTGGGTGAGACTGCATCTACTTCATATGTGTTGCTGAAAGGTCCAGTAGTTAGGGCTTGTTGGTGCACTGTTAGATATGAACCCTAGGTCTACCCCTGTGCCAACAAATGGTTCTATTGCTGGGATCGAGATCTTCTTGAGGGAATGTCAAGGTGGTTTCCATCGAAGACAAAGATTCATAAGTGGATAGAAGAACAAGAAAAGGACTTCGCTGAGGCTCATAATAAGAACCCTAATTTTAGCATAGAGGATTGGTTGGGAAGGTATATATTTACTGATATACACAATATCTTCTTTGGAGGAATTCATAAGGAGTTATACGAGTGGTTAGCCAGATTAGTAGATACACAGTTTGAGATCAAATTTAGACCACCTGTGGTTTGGATGTCGACGCTGATCAAGAAGGTCAAGAGAGTTGATAATGACATGTCAAGAGTAGTGGATCACTGGTTCAATAGTACTATTGGAGGGTACATCACCGAGTTTTCTATTGACAGGGTAGACTCATATAGCCAAGCATAGATATATTTCTTTAAGGGACCTAGAGGAAAATGTTTACACTTTTTGAAGTTGAAGATCAAGATGCTATTGCATGAGAAGAACATATTGAATATACAGTAGTTGGTCAGAGAGAAAGGCTAATGTTCACGAAATCAGACAACAACAATGACACAGAGGTTGGACACATGCGCAGTGGGAGATCATTTAGAGAAGTCCCTTTGGTGAGCCTGTTTGAGCAGGGTCACGGGACATTGGCATAGGATGAAGGGTTCTACATTAGAGAAGACGAAGAGTTGTTGAACGAGGAACATTCAAAGTCCACTTGGGAAAAGGAAGAACATACTGAATAACTTCGTCGAGAAGAATCAGTAACTTCAGGGACTGCACCGACAATTGAGGTATGTACTATTAATCCTTCTATTGTTTTAGCAGCGTTAAGTAACCATAATAGTTAGAGTTACTAGAGCACTCAGAGCATTGTTACTAGCAATTCAGTACATACTCAGTCAAGAAACCTAGGAATATTTATGGTAGATTAAATGAGGCTACCTATCTTTAGAGGAGATGGATCTGAAGATACTGATCAACACTGGTTTTTATGTGAAGTTGTGTGGAGTATTAATAATTTCAGTGAAAAATAAGTTAAGAGAGATCAATTTAGTACTACCTCGAGAGACCACACACTAAGATGGTACATGAAGTTTGTTACTAGAGTTGCACAGCCTAAACCACTGAATGATATCAAGACTTTGTTGAGAACAAAATTCAAGAAACCCAAGTTGGAGTCACAGTGCATTACATAACTGAAAGAAATCAAGAAGAAAGTAGCTGAACCTATTTGGGAGTTTGATCAGAGGTTTAATACCTTGACAGGATGATTGAGTTTTCAGATTCCAAATGAGTAGAACAAGTAATGGTTCATTCCTGCCCTCTTACCACACATCAGAGTTCCTTTGATGCAACAGAAGGTTGCTTCACAGGATGAGGCATTGGATATTGCCATGAAACTAGAATCAACCCCTATGGGACAATCCAGCTCAGGTATGAGTCAAATTTTGAGTCATCTAACTATATTATCTCCACAGGTTGAATATATGAAGAAAGAAAAGGGAAAAGATAAAAGAGAACACATCTGGTGTATTAGATGTGAATCAGAGGGCCATGATAAAGAGAACTGTCCCCTATTTCATGAGTACTTGGCCTTTGGAGCCCTGATCACTTTGAAGGAATTTACTCTACCTTGGTGTGAGGTATGTAGAAATAGACATTCCCCGGTGAATGTTACTACATGAAAAAATATGTTTAGACACCTACAAACCTCTATTTCACATTATGTAAATCCATGGAGCACAATGAGAAGGATTGTATGGATTACGATCTCTTGCATGAAAGATCAAGAAACACATATCGAATTCAAGGCGAAGTACAACAGGAAGGAACTACTACGCAATTTAACTCTCTAGGAAGAGGAAACTTCAACCCTCATAGTGGATTCAGAGGAAGAGGAAAATGTGGAGGCATGGGTCGAGGTCGAGGTTAGATCATTTTTTATAACTGCACACAACTAGGACACTTGGCAAGGGACCATCAGAACCCTCGTACCACCTGTAGTTACTGCAAATCATTTGAACATCTCATAGAATATTGTCCCACACTGTTAGCCAAGCTTCAGAAGAGATGAGGAGGAAACCAACAAGTACAATTAATCTCAATAGAACTTGGTGGAGTGGATCCTAGAGTCACTGTTATCACTAGAGGAGGCATTGCTATAGGAGAAGACATAGTGACTCCAACAAAGACCACAGAAGAATCGAGGGTTAGAAGAGCTGCAGAGAAGACACAAGAGTTTGATCCAAGAAAAGAGAAACAGACATTTGAAGAGGAAAGAAAATAATTTTGAGGAGATCAGGCTTCTTATTCAAAGGAATAACCATAAGTGAGAGAATGTAGGATGCCTTTGGCATTTGATCAGTCTACATCACTTGGAGAAGGAAAAGAGGTAAGCAAGCTTGTTAGTTTCTTGTATACATTCATTGATTTGATTAAGGATGAAAGAGCCATACAAGAACTACAACACTTGATTTGACAGTATGAACCAGGGAAGGTAGAACCTCTACTGAATAGAGAAGTACATCAAGTATCCAAAAAGAGAAGGAACTACACCTTAATTCTCAGATTCGAGATTATGATATAGATTATGTGGTCCTCGACTTATGGTCAAAAGTTAATGTTATGACGAAGCAAAATTGGGCACTGATGGGAAAACCTAAGTTGATTTACTCCCCTATTATGCTTAGGATGGCCAATCAGAAAGTAGTAAGCCCCTTTGGGAGACTAGATCATTTCCCTGTGGACATCGATGGGGTAAGGACATTTTTGGATTTCGAGGTGATTAAGATAGTCGATGATAACTAGCCTTATCCTGCACTGTTAGGAACTGATTGGGATTTCAATAATTCTACCGTGGTTGACTTAAAGAAAAGAAGAATGACATTTGAAGGTGATTTCCTTAGGGTCATTGCACGTCTGGATCCTGATTAAGGTCACGAATACACAAAATCCATCAGAGAAGAAAACCGTGCATATGAGCTAGAAAATATTTACAAATTGACAACAAGACAACATGATTACATTAATCCTACAACATATGGGAATTTAAGTTGGCGAAGTGACAAAACATGTTCATCATATTTGGAAGAAGCACTAGAGAACTGGCAGAACAATATGTATGAAGTTTCTGCGCGAAGATGTGCTAGATTGACCAGAGAGGTTCACTGGATTGGCACAAAAGTAAGTAATCTACCCACATTTGATGGTTTAAATCATTTAGAAACATTATTATTAGAATTTGAATAAATTGTACCATTACAATAGAGACTGTTGGCACTGGATGAAGCTTTAAAAGTAATGCCAATGAGATGGTGGGGAACATATAAGAGGAACATCGTGGACTGGGTGCAATGTTGCACTTTGATGATAGTGCGATTCTTAGATCAAGTAGAAGGGTGCGGAGTTATATAGATAGGGTCAGAGCTTTCTGAAGGACCATGTGTGAAGTTGTGAGGATTCCTGGAGAAACATTCCTCAAGACCAGTGGGTGCATAAATTCATTAAAAATTTGGATACAACACCTATCAATTGGTATCTTTAAGCGGAACTACGCCTCACCACTACATATTGACAAGGAATGACTCAGAATTTTGTAGCCACATTTTTATTTGAAAGTTAGTACCCTATAGTAGATCAAGATTTACAGGTTGTAAGAAAAAAAGTATTTGAGGAGGCAGCTAACCTCCCTGTTGATCAAGAAGTAGAGGATGAATGGACTGCACCTCTTCAGAAATTGCAAGGATGTTACAATATCAATGCTGATGAAGACGATGATCCTAGGGATGTGAACATTGCAGAAACAAAAGGATAGAGAGACATAGAAATACCAGGAATAAAACTACCTTTTATTGGACAACCAATCAAAATCAAGAAATCTAACATCAGAATAGAACAAACCCCTAAGCTCGCAAATGTTGGAGATTATTGGGATGATGCCACTATTGACAATATCACAAAGCTATTGCATGAATATCAGGACTTGTTTCCAACCAAGTTTACTGATATGAAGGGAATTAAAGGGCCCATGGGAGAGATGAATATTCCCTTGAAACCAAATGCAAGGCCAGTCAAGTAGAGACCCTATAGATTGAATCCCAAAGATAAGAAAAAAGTCAAGATTGAATTCAACAGAATGTTGGAAGCAAGAATCATAGAACCTGTTGAAGAGTCAGAATCTATTATCCCTATGGTGGTTCAAGATAAGAAAACATGAGAGATCAGAATCTGTGTAGACTTGAGGAAACTGAATGATTCATGTTTACATGATCCATTCCCTACACCGTTTACTGACAAAGTGTTAGATAATGTGGGAGGACATGAAGTTTTCTCCTTCACAGATGGATTTTTGGGTTATCACTAGATCAAGATTGCCAAGGAATATCACCATAAGACCAATTTTGAAACAAAATGGGGATCCTACCAATACACAATGATGCCTTTTGGATTGAATAATGCACCAACCATATTTTCTAGGGTGGTGGTTGAACCATTCAAGGAATTTCTACATAAATTTCTAGAAGCATATTTTGATGATTGGACCATTTTTAGCTTGTTGCAAAATCATATTGAATGTTTAAGACTAATGTTGGATAAGTGCAGGCAATGTCAGATTTCCCTAAACCTGAAGAAGTGCATATTCTTTTCACCCTTTGGTGTGTTGCTCGGCCATATTGTATGTAAGTAGGGGTTGCTGGTAGGTCCATCCAAGATTACCATTATTGTTGATCTAACCCCTCCTACTTCAATTAGATAGTCGTGCACTGCACTGGGACATATTGGATACTATAGAAAGTTCATTAAGGGATATGCACAGATTACAACACCCATGGATAAGTTGTTGAATAAATATTGTCATTTTCAATGGACAGAAGAATGCCAACAAAGCTTCGACACACTGAATCATAAAATGGTCACTGCGTCTATTCTGGTTTTCCCAGATTGGAGTAAGGAATTTAATGTGCATGTCGATGCCTCATCCATTTCATTAGGAACAATGTTAGCACATCCAAGAGTAGTGACCACCCATTAGCCTTTGCTAGCAGAAATATTTCAACTACTTAAATAAATTACACTACCATTGAGAGGGAAGGTTTAGCCATGGTGTATGCACTACAAAAATTTCATCACTACTTGCTAGGAGGACATTTTAAGATGTTCATTGATCACTCTACATTGAAATACCTAGTCAAAAATCCAGTGTTGGGGGGAATAATATGTAGATAGCTTATGTTATTCCAAAAATATGATTTTGAGATCGTGTTCAAGCCAGGGAGAATGAACAAAGGACCTAACCACTTATCCAGGTTAGAACACAGAGAGGAACCTACTATATTGGAGGATACACTAACAGATGCACATTTTCTAGCCATCAGAAAGGTCGATGATCACTTTTCTGATATATTCCAGTTCCTTTCAATAGGAATGGGAAGCTCACGAATATACAATTATCCAGAAGAAACAACTGGTAGTTCGCGCTGCAGAATTTTCACTTATAGCTGGATAACTATACAATATGCGACTTGATGAGATCTTGAGGAGATGTGTTATGGAGGAAGAAAGACCACTAATTTTGGCATAATCACACGAGGGAATCATAGGAGGACACTATGTGTTAGCATCATAAGTCACTCCTAGATTGCAGTAGAAGCAGAGCCTGACGCCCATCAGTTTATGTCACAATTTTGTTTAAAATGGGGATGATCGAATGGAGGCAAACTCATAACAATATCGTTTGACTAAGAAAACTAGGCTAGAAATGCATAGGGATATGAGAGCCACAACTAACTTCAGTCAGGAATGTGAGTTAAAGCGAGAGTAGAGGGAAGAATTGGGAGAAAAGGGAGGAGACTTCTTTGGGCATTAGGCCTTCCAACAACTCGAGGAATAAAAACAACATTGAAATGTGCCTAAACAACATAGTGAGAACTGCACACTGATCAAACTTATCATACTATGTAGCCACAACCATCCGACTAGATCCTCCAATTCCAAATCATTCAATGCCAGGTGAAAAGACAATGTGAGAGACTATTTAAGCCTGGTGTAGAGATTGTAGTGATCAACCATACATCATCCTACAATATGCGACCCTCAACTAGATCCTCCAATTCTGAGTGTTTCAAATAGCTAACAAACAAAATAAAAAATAAAAAGAAGTTGACTTCCATTAATTTGACAGTCTAAAATCAAAAAACATAATTAGAGCTTCCTCAGAAAATTTACATTCGGGAGCTAAGCTCAACCATCGATGCTAAACAAAATGGCAAAAATGCCTACATATACTTGAAACTGACTCAGGCACATAAGGCACAATCATGTCATGAATTCAATTCTTCACGTAGGTAAGTTTCTCTGTCAGGCGACACATACAGATATTGGGCAGACTGCCCATGCAGTCGTCTATCAGACGTGATCTTTGTTAGGTTGAACTGATAGCCTGCTTCTGTGTACACTCCTTTCTGACCTTCTATTTATGGAAGGAGATGACTTTCAACCACCACCAACCATCTTAATAACTGCTTCCTCAAGATCAGGAGAGGCCTAGTCAACTCTGCATCTGCAAGACATGGCAGTCTGCCTTTGGTTGTCTTCTGCTTCGCTGGACTACTGTGGGGGGGGGACCCAAATGACGAACATGATACAGAGGTAGGGGAATGCGGGTGGAAGAAGGTGTGTTGAGGTGGAGAGCTCGGAGGCGGAGAGTCTGGGGTTGCTACACCAGGCGATGGGGTGATGTGTCGTAAGGAGGTGACAAGGAGACCACAATTTGATAGGTCGGGGAGTGAGGACACGACACAGGTGAAAGTAGCTAAGAGAGAGAGAGGGGCACATGGTAGAGGGGTGATAGGTAGGAGCGAGGAAAAGGGGAAAAAGGTGGGCCAGAATGGTGCTTAGTGGAAGACACATGGAGGAAGGTGGTAAGTGGAGGGAGTCAGAGATGTGAAAAGGGGCAGGGCTTCTTTAAGCCACCGATTCTAAATCTCCCCCCCCTATTAAAGGTAGATAGGCAAAGGGGGTCCGAAATCCGTCCTTGGCTACAAATAAAGCCGCCCAAATCTAGGCCGTTGAGAGATGCGTGCTCAATTTCAGACCCCCCCATCTTGATAAAAGTAGAACAACGAAGGGGGTCCGGAATGGAAACCTAGCCGTAGATATGGATGCATAGGTCTTGGCCGCCCAGATCTGCCTGTTCCTTAGCCCCATGTGAATTTGTGCCCCAACCTAGGGTAAGTGGGTTTTTACCCAACTTCTTTTCATTTTCCACTGAAAGGGGACTATCTTTTAGGAAAACATCCCCTTTACAAGAAATGTCACTAACATTATGCTCCATGGGGAATAGAGTCGTCCTTGTGATGCTCTAGGAACTCATTTTGCAATTTCAGTGCCTTGTTGTTGGGCTATGGAGTTAAGCTCAAAACCTCTTGTTGAGAAATATATGCCGAAAAGTAAAAAACAAACAAACTAAACATAGACGCTCCAAGGAGCTTATTTATTCACAATCCTAAACTAAAAAAATTATTTACATGGGGCTAGGTGAAAGAAAACTTCCACCATAGCCAATCAAGTAACTTCCTAAATGGAAGCTCCTTCCTTCTGTCGATGATTACCAAAGGATGGTGTAACCGTGACAACAGAATCGTTATGGTCTTCAACTCCTTCTTATAGACTAAAGTTGAAATGAAATAGGGCGGCTCCAAATTGTGAAGGAAATACAACTCCATGTCTTCCTTCACAGGCTTATAGGACCAGTGGAAAACTCCGGAAAATTGGTGATAGGCAGCCTCCTTTGCTACACAGTTGTTCATGCATGGCTAAATATCTTTGGTAAGCAAAGGTGGGTGGAAAAATAACGTAGGTTGTCTGATCTCAGGCGGTGGCTGCTCATTGACTAGCTCTGGAAAAAAGGCAAGCTGCTCCTCTGGTTCTTCTTCTTGGCTCCCCCAAGGATCAGATTCATAGTGGTCATAAACAGGACCCATGGGAAAGATTTTCTCTTCCTCATACTGCTCAACGTCTTCTGAAGGACTGAGATGGTTGATTTCCTCATGATACTTTTCTTTAGTGAACAAATGATAAGGCTCTATGGTCTGTTCTTGGAAATCCAACATATCCAACTCAGAATATAATTCGTAGCTGTCATATACAGGTTGGATTCTTCTATGGTTGACAAGTTGAGATGTGGGGCTCTGCTACTCTTCTTCCAAATAATCATCAAAATTAGGTGAGAACAAAACTCCCCCATTTTGCAGAAATGGAACTGCCTCTTGATCCTTTGTTTCGACCCTGAATGTAAACATATCATGGGAAATATCGTGAAGAAAAATAGGGCCATCCACTTCCTCCATCGCTTCCTCCTATAGATCTGAGACAACAAGCTCATTAGGGGAAGAAATTAATTTAGCTACAAAATCTTCAATATTCTTTTCAAAAAAGATGTCAAGAACATCTGAGTCAAGGACTAGAAAATTCTCTCCATTGTCTTTAGATTCCAAATTTGCTCGTTGGGTAGTGAGAGATTTCACCTGTTCCATCAGCTTACTCAGAGCATCTTCTTCCTCCCCAGGATTTTCATGATTGTCCATTGTAGAGATACCAAAAGAATCTTCTTCAAAGGATGGAAAATCCTTTGTACATCATTCATCTTCCCACCTGTCTAGTTTGGCAGTGATAGATTTCATCAGGTCCTTAACTTTGCCCAAATCATATTCTTCCTCTCGAAATCCATCACTCTCATAAACTTCATCTGATGCAAATGAATGGGGATGAGAAAGGACTGATTTCTGATCCGGGTCATCAGAATCATCCTCACAACCTATGTAAGAAGCATCTCTATCTTGTATATAGTTGTGGTATCCCTCACAATAGTTATGAAAAATTAACTCAGAGGGATAAATATTTTGACAATAGGTGGTGAAAGCTGCATGGAATTCACTGAGTGAAGAAATTCTAGCATGAGGTAAAGAATGATACCATTTGCGAGCATCCCCTGCTAATGAGAACATGAACATTTTCAATAATACATCCTGATGATGTATCTCCCACTGATGCATGAGGTCATGAAACTCATAGAGATGTTGAGCAGGGTTGTCCTCTTCATGCTCTCTAAATATGGGAAAATAATCACCCCATTCATCTAGAGAAGGGACAACATTAGGAAAATGAGGAATAGCAGAAAAAATAAAAGGAGCAAACCTCTGAGCTAAGATTTTCTCTATTCTGAACCAGCAGAGTCACCAATCGATCCTCAAATCATGGAGTTTCTAGGTGGAAGATGCAAAGCTTCGAATGTGACTAGTCTTTGTTCACCATCAAAGGCTAGATCCTAACATTGTGTCCTCCTAGGAAACTTCTCAGGCTGGGAAAGCAGCTACTGAAACCTTCACGAGAAATCTCCTCTGGGTCAAGTTTTTCACATGTGCTAATAATAGCTACAACTGAAACAGTGATGTGGAAACATGGGAGTCACCACAGTGGAGTCACCAGGTGAAAAGTAACAATCTTCAAGGGATCTGATGCCTGATGCACCTTTAGAATCAGAGGCTCAATGCCATTCAATCCCAGGGAAAGTTTTCAACTTCGTCCCTGGCAACGACGCCAGAAATGTTAGCGTCAGAAGTCACTCTTGGATTGCAGCAGAAGAAGAGCCTAACACCCATCATTTTATGTCACGATTTGTTTAAAATGGGGATGATTGAATGGAGGTAAAATCAGAACAATATCGTTTGACTCAGAAAACTAGGCCAAAAATGCATAGGGATATGAGGGCCACAACTAACTTCAGTTAGGAATGTGAGTTAAAGCGAGATTAGAGGGAAGACTTGGGAGAAAAGGGAGGAGACTACTCTAGGCATCAGGCCTTCTAACAACTTGGGGAATAAAAACAACACTGAAATGTGCCTAAACGACATAGTGAAAACTGTACACTGATCAAATTTATCATACTATGAAGCCACAACCATCCGAATGGATCCTCCAATTCTAAATCATTCAATGCTAGGAGAAAAGACAACGTGAGAGACTATTTAAGACTGGTGCAAATATTGCAGTGATCAACCATACATCATCCTACAATATGCGACCCTCGACTGGATCCTCCAATTTCGAGTGTTTCAAACAGCTAACAAACAAAATAACAAAGAAAAAGAAGCTGACTTCCATTAATTTGATAGTCTCAAATCAAAATACATAACCGGAGCTTCCTCAAAAACTTTACAGTCAGGAGCTAAGCTCAACCATCAATGCTAAACAAAATGGAAAAAATGCCTACATATACTTGAAACTGACTCAGGCACAGAAGGCACGATCATGTCATGAATTCAATGCTTCGCGTAGGTGAGTTTTTCTGTCAGGCGATGCATACAGAGGTTGGGAAGACTGCCCATGTAGTCATCTGTCAGACGCGATCTTTGCCAGGATGAACTGACACCTACTTCTATGTACACTCCTTTCTGACCTTCTATTTATGGAAGGAGATGACTTTCAACC
>CBVK0100830278.1:0-10678 GCA_900067695.1 Picea abies
ATTTGGGGGTTGATTTTCATGTTTTTTATGCAAAAATATGGGTTTTTTGGGCCAGAGTTCTCGTTTTGAGGTCACAGTTCTCGTTAAGTTGGTAACTTTGTTAACAATGTGTCTATTTGACTTTGTCATGGAGGGTGGCTCACCACCCATTGCTTGAAATTGTTGCAAAGAGGGAAACACAATGTTTGACGATGGAATATTTGTGTCGTTTCCATATATGATAAAGTATGGTAATGTGTTTTTCATCTTTTTGCATGCAGGTAACTAGGATTGGATCCATGTTGCAAATATTATTTCAAATTGTTTTACCATGAATATTTTGTATAGATATGAAGAGGATCTATGTTGTATATAATGATGCTTCATTCTCCCATCATGTTCTTCGATATCAATTTGTTCTCTCTTTTTAGTTGTTAGTCTACAATCCCTTATCCAAGAATATTGATTGGAGGTTTAATATTAAGATCATACTCCTCGATGGCAATCATCAAGTTTACTCACCTTTCACCAAGTTCCTTCTAAATAAAGTGAGACCTAAAATATGCATGTGGAACAATCATATTTGCATGGATTTCCATAATGCAAATATTAAACTTCTTAACTCTCCCAACCACAATGAATGTTTTTTTCTCACTTGTTGAATGATTTACTTCAAAACCTTGAATATATGTGCTTGTAGGTGATATTGAAAACCACTCCCTTCGTCATGTTCTAAGTGAACACATAAGCAAGGAAGTTGTCAAATGCAATGTGTAGAGTTAGAAAACTTTACTGAAGTTTGTACTAAATAAGGTTGGACTGGCAACAAGAGTTATTTTGATTTCTTAAATACTTATCTCATGATCCTATCCCGTTAAATGACTACACCATTTTTAATCATCTTTTTCCTATTTTGTAAGGGTTCAATATGAATCTTTTGTAACTTCCACCGAGAGGTATCACACATTGTATATCCTTATATCACTTGAATACATTGATGCAATACCTTCTTCCAGTTTTAGAACAACAAGAGCCTAAATTTGTATTCTTAGGCTCCGCGTTAGTCACAATATTAACAAATTTGCATTGCACGAAGGAGTTGTTTGATTTCACATCAAATGCTTTATTGAATCGATCTCATGGATCAATAAACTTCTCAAGAGATACTAGTCCTAGGCATCTTATTTGACATGATATCAATCAAATCAATTTTACAGTCATCTAAAGATCTCATATGTTATTTTCCATTAATCCCTTGTTGGTCAAAAGATTCAATGATATGTTGATCCTTTTTTACTTGGAAATGAATACTTGAAAACAAACTCAATTAGAAATTTATCCAAAGGGGATATATGATATGTGGCATTTTTTTCCAACAGAAAAATTTCACTTATATTTATAAATATAAAAGTAGTATTTTTACAATACAATGCAATAGTATTCATCCTTAACAATTCTCTCCGATTTGAATCTCACCGGAGGGATGATATAAATGGAATAAACAACAAAAAAATTGATCCATTACCCAGGTTTCAAGACATACTATCAACCCTA
Organism: Picea abies; assembly: GCA_900067695.1. Lineage (NCBI taxonomy): Eukaryota > Viridiplantae > Streptophyta > Pinopsida > Pinales > Pinaceae > Picea > Picea abies. The sequence goes on from CBVK0100830278.1 coordinate 1,534, forward strand.
TACTTTGTGCAAAGACAACCCCCTCCTCATCCGAGGGATAAACATAAATTTGTTGCAGAACGGATGTTAATTTAAGCCTCAGAAACGTTTTAAGAACAAAATTGAGCCCGCAAGACCATCCTCTATCTGGAAATAAGTGATTTTTCCTTCTAGTTGATCCAAAGCTTGTTTTGATAGCTCGCTCGCCTCTTGGTTAAAGGCTCTATAGGTATGAGAAAAATTGAGGGCCGAGAAGTCCCAAATGAGAGCCTTTATCCGCTCTTTCCAGAACACCAAGTCCATGACCCAGAGGTCAGATTTCTGATTCATCCAGACTATTATAATCCTTGAGTCCCCAAACACCTGTATATCATATATGTGCAGACAGATTTCCAAGGTTAACAATGCCCAAACTCCCAAAATTTCATATCTAGTATCATGCCTAGACCACAATTCAACAGCCACCGATACTTTGTGTGATTATTAACCCTGATAACTCCTCCCACTCCACTAATATGCCCTCTCCTTTGAGCATCCCCATCGAACCAGCCTATTGGTCTTCCCTCTTTTAGATAAGGAGGAATTTTTTACTTCAAGACAGTTTGTTTTGACACCTAAGATCTCCCTAACCAGCCCATGATCCTGTGAACCACTGAGGTTGTTGAAGCCTGGCCTTTCTAAAAAATTACCAAGTTTCTTTCCAACCATATTTTCCAGCGAATTAACGATGGAATCATGTGCCACTTTGGATGCCTACAACACCAGTCTTTGAAACACATTTGCAAATTTATACCTAACCAACCACCATTTATATTATGTATTGCTAACATATCCTTCCATACCTATTGTGCAAACTTTCAGTGCACCATCATGTGAAGGTTTGTTTCTGAGACGCGTTGGCAGAGAACACATAGGAACAGACCATGCCTCCCTCTTCTTTGTAAATTCTCCCAACTGAGGATTCTATTCTCCAACAAATCCAGGTGAAGATTTTGAGCTTTGGTGCCAAGTCCCACTTCCATAAAGTACAGTGCCACCAATTTTCACTATGGTTCCAAATATTTGAAGTTATGGCATCGTAGGAATTTTTTGCAATGATGACACCTGAAGCATTTCCTCCTGTCCAAATTAACTCGTCCAAAGAGTCTGTCAGATAAATTCATGTCAAAGATGTGGCACTTGCTAATGCATCTGCATTTGTGTCATTTGTACCAGGAATGGGGTTAATATTAAATTCTTTAAATTTCGAAAACAAAATCCATACCTCTTGCCAGTAACGTTTAAGTGAGGTGAATGACAATGAATTGAATTTCTTACCTACTTCATGATGATCTTCAAAACACCAAATAGCTTTAGCATTTAATGTTCGGATGAAGATCCCTCTTGATTCTTACGACCAAGGTCTAGGTCTCGTACTCAGTAGTATAGTTGGTGTATTCAAACTCTAATTTACAAGGAACTGAGGTGCACCTATCTCTTGAATAATAAGAAAGTAACCAACACACACCCCTTCTTGCAATCCAAAACCATCATAAAACTAAGACAAAAGGTTAGTAGTTGCGTCTACATCAATGTTAATAACATAGGCTAGTTCTACTATATAATAAAACAAAGTTAAAACTAAAACAAGGGAATTTTATTATAAATAGTCAATTACAAAGAAAAGGACTGGAAATGAAAAAAACATAATATAAACAATCGAACTTTCTTCAAAGAAAACTTGTCACAAAACAACAAGGAATTCTCAAAATAATTGAAACCAAAAAACTAAACTAAAATAGGAAATTTACTCTACAAAATAAAATCCTACTACTCTACTCCTACCCTGTCTACATATACATATTCAATGTCATGTGTAATCATCGTGCAATTGTATCCATCGAAGGATACTTATATTTCCAATATATTCAATCCTTAGTGTATGTGTGTGAGATTGGTAAATCATGAAATGTATCATTGAGAAGATTAAAGAATTGTAAATTTCATTCAAAGTAAGAAGTATAAGATTCTTATCACTTTGTGAAGACATTCAAGAGAACAAGGATTCCATCCAATGCTCAACGATTCATGGGAGATGCTAATAATCTTTGAAAGAAAGAATAGAATGTGAAAATAACTTACTTCGTCATCTTCTTTTCTTGGCTTCTCAAACTACTCATTGTGGTTACCTCTTATTCCAAATAATACTTGCCTCTGTTGTGCGTGACAAGTGGTTCGAGATAAAGGGTTTCTCCTTTCATAGTTTCTATGTTCTCTTTTGTTGTATTGCAATCCTCATACATGGACAAAGATTGAGTATCTTTCAAAATTATAGTTTTGATTGGAAATTGAATAACTTTAGGCTTGACATTGTTAGTGAGTAGCAACACATCTTTCATAATATTTTTTTGGGAAGAAGCATTGTTATTAAGCAATAAGGCAGGATCCATGTTATTTTCTCTTTTTTTTTTTGGTATTCAAATTTCATACTGTATGCACATGGTTTACTAAAATGCATTGCACCTCCAATGGGTTAGAATATTCAAAATTGTCCATGAACTTAATGTAAAATCTTTGAAATCTTGTGGCAAGTCAATGTGTCTAAAGAATTTATCATGCGTACCTCCTTCTCTGTACAAGAAGCCTCCTAAGTGTTCTTACCATGGTCTTTGTTTTTTTTTATTGAATGATAGGTTTATCTTCTAACAGAAAATCCATTAATATGGAATGTGCATCATGATTGGGACCTTGCACATGAGTATCTTGCAGAGTAGTGCTTTCTACATTATCTATTCCATATTGTGACAAAACTTTCTTCACAGAATTATCAACCTTGTTCAATATTAATTTTGGTGAATTGGTCTTTCATGATTGTGAGGGTAAGATATCTAGTGGAAAATATTCTTGACTTTGCAAATCCTCCTTACATGTTAACGGTATATTTTCTTCTTTTTCATTGGATACTACATGTAAGTACATCAAAGATCATTTTCTCAGAGGACCTATCACTTTTTCAAATCTAGTGATATATTTGAAAAAATATCATATTAAAATATTCAATAGATTCATAAATCTTTTTATGAATCTCTTCTAATTCTCAAAACAATGTTTTTAATCGATAATTATCATTAGCAGGTAGAAAAACTTCCATAATTTGTTTCCGTCCATGAATGGACTTGGAGCATAATATCTTATACCAAGATCAAAGTCCTTTGAAAAAGAGGGAAAACATAATGCATTGCAACATCTTCCTTAAGGATTTTTAGTAATTAATATGTAAGATCACATGTGTTAATATGTATGAATGTAGTGGTTTCCCCTTGACCATTCAATTTTAATCTTGGTAAGAGATTAAAAACATTTTACATAATGTCATGCAATGCTCTGAGGAAGACATAAAGCATTGTTATCACACCATGCAAAGATATGGAATGGATCCATGGGTAGTTAATGCATTTTTTAAAAGAATAGCTCCATGTGGATCGACTTGCTGTCTGACCTCCTTCTAGCACCAAAATGTTGGCACAAGAAACTGTATCCTACCAACTTCACAAGTTCACTTGACGAAAGGGCCCAACTAAACCTTCCTTCATTGAAATGGTGAACCTTCATGACATGACCTAGATGTCATTAGTTCTTTCAAGATGTACAAGATAATACTTAATCCATCATTGGTTATGTATGCATATAATGCAAATGAAAAATTCATCTAATCTATCACTATTCTAACCTATCTAAATCTATCTAACCCTGGCAAAGAAAACTTGAAAGGATTGATTTGAAATGAAAGGTATATAGAGTAGGGATAATTGTCCACCTCTACCATAGACACCTAACCTAACTTGTTAGGGAAACATATAATAATCAAGCATGAATATGATTATCACGAGAGTGCCTTTTCATCAACATTCACAATATACATCATTCATCCTCACAAGAAATCAAGGAAGTGGTGAATGGCGAGAATAGTCTACGACCATTGACAACTTTGTAAGAGTATCAAATTATAGAGTAACAATGCATGTTACGCACATGTGAAGATATCTTCAGTTACTAATAAAAAGTCATGTTTCACATTAAAAGCAATAGACATAAATCAAGAAAATACATACAAAGAGTATGGAAAATACTCTATCTCTACCTTTTTCACAGTAACCCAAGCTTGCTCTAAGAATTGAGGAAAGCTTATGTATACTAAGAATTATATCCAACAAGTTGGCAAAGTGTATAATAAGTAAGCGTAAACATGGTTATCAAGAGAATGCCCATTTTCCACAACATTCGCAAGATACAATATCCAAACTCACAAGCAAAAGGGAATGAGGAATGATGAGAATAATCTAAGATCATCAACAACTTCACAAGAGTAAGATGCACAAGCTAACCACTAACCAAGCAAATGTATTCAACATATGAAAATAAATTATAATGTCAAAAAATGAACCTTTTGCAAGAGTGCAAAGACCTCTTTTATAGACAATCCTAATGACCTTTAGCCTTCAACCTTCATGGCTCTTAGCCCTCTAATTCTGTTTGTCTAGTTAACTTTACAACTTTATCCTTATTCCATTCCAAATAGAATGAATGGATATAATTTACTATAATAATATAAAAAATTGTATTTCTTCATCCAAGTATTATTTATCCCTTATATGTCTTTTAGTGAGTTTGAAATTATTTCTTCTAGATTTATCTTTTTATGAGCTTGAAAATTACAAACTGTATTTCCTCATCCAAGTAGTATTTATCCCTGATTTGTCTTTTAGTGAGCTTGAAATTATTTCTTCTTGGTTTGTCTTTTTGTGAGCTTGGAAATTACAAATCGGAAACTTGAATATGCAAGCCTCCTCTTTCATATTTTGGATGGTGGTATCTTGTCTCTTTAATCTTCCTTGTTTATATTTTAGTGGACGTCTTTGGGTAAATGATATTTGATCTGTGATGTAAGAGCATAAACCCACCCCATCAAAATCGAAATGTCAAGCTTCAAGTCATTGAGGAGGACGTGATTCCTCATGAACATGTGTCCAAGAAAGAGGGCATTAGATTGTAATTTGTTGTTTTGAGAAATTAATTAGAGATATTAGGGATAGATTGAAGATATTTCGGATGGAAATGATCCAAGAAAACTGTATCGTTTCCTTATTTATGTAATCTTGCGGGCATAGAGGCAAGGCGCAACTAGGGCCAGCGAGCACCCAAACTGTGTAGTGAACGAATTCATTCGAGCTCGAATACAATACAATTTGTGGTTGTAATTTGGTTTCCTATGTGTGATTTTTAGTTTCCATGTTAATTGTTTTAATTCCCAATTTGAACTTTGTGTGATGATAACGAGATCTAGCAACGAAGAGACGAAGTTTCTATGAACTTCCTCGCGATTTGAAGCTATTTTCATAAGTTTATGTATTTGATATTCAGATTCTGAGTGTTATTTTGAGGGTCGGATGGATTTTGTATTCTCTGTTGAAAGATTCATTCAAATTCCATTAGATATTTGTGTTTGGATGTATTAATAAATGATGTGGTTTCTTAGTTCAAAGCGTGGTGAAGAACGTTGACTTCCTTAATAATTCTTAGCAGAAAACTTGTTGAGAGATATAGAACGTTGACTTTCTTAATAATTCTTCGCAGAAAACTTGTTGAGAGATATTTCCTCTAATTTGTACGAATTGGAATAATGCTCTAGTTACATAGTATTATGCAGTTAACTCTTGGGTGTATTTGTTTGGTTTATATTTAATTGTTGCTTGTAATTGTGATCAACTAAAAAGTGTGGGCTCATAATCCATTTCCACAAGTTTGAGGATTGAAACTCACTGATAAATCAATATTTATGAGGTAGCAGAATTGGTATTCATCAAGTGGTATCAGAGTAGGAAATATTTCTCTGTTTGTGAGTGGGACGATGCGGAAGTCCAAAAAGAACTAAGAGTGTTCAAAAAGTTTAAGAAGAGAGTAAAAGAATAATTCATATTTATAATAATTATATGATGAAATTATTATTAATGTAACTATAAAAGTCTAGCATAATAAAGATCTAGTTATGAGAACCTCAATGCTATATTATAATGCTTCAAGAATGTATTTAGTATAATAGAGATGTATCATTATTTTGTAAATTAATGAATATATGAGTTTTGTGTTCTTATAATGATTTATGTGTCATTATTTGTTGCTATGCTGCTAATGTCCTACATTTGGTATTAGAGCAAAAGGTTGCTCATGTTAGTCTGATTGTCACAAGACGGGCGCCCATCATCTTGTTGAGTTGGACGAGCGTGGACTGGTGCTAACTGTTGTGCTGGTGGAGCGTGGAGATTTGTTGTGATGTTGAGCAGACAGATGAAAGTTCTAGTGTTGTAATCTTTTGTGTTGTATTGTAATTTGTAAAGTAAGCATTAAGGGAGGGTGTTAGAATAAGCTTACTTTAGTAAATTGTTAGTAGATTGGGTTGGGTTTGTTGAGCTATTGAGATATTCTCTCAACCTCTCTCACAAAAATTGGAATTAGTTAGATCTCAATCCAACAATATGTATCTCAGATTATTGTGTGTAATACAATCAATTATTGTGTGAATTATTTGCAATGGATGCTCTCTCAATTTCTGAGTGCGTGGAGATTTGTTGTGATGTTGAGTGTGATCTGCAGTGCTGGAGAAGAGAGTTTGCTACAACATGGACAAGCGTGTGTAGTTAATATCATGTGATCAAGGCAATATGGTGCCAGTTATCAATATGCAGTTTTTTTTTGTAGAGTCTTTAAAACTGCGGCTGTTGATATATACAGTCGAATTGTTGATATATATAGTCGAATTGTCTTGATATATATGTTAGGATATATTTAATGTATATATCATCTACTATCGTTTTAAAGAATTTGCAGCAGGTTACATATTAATTCGAATTGTCTTGGTATATATGTTAAGATATATTCAATGTATATATCATCTACTACCGTTTTAAAGATTTTGCAGCAGGCTGCATATTAATCACCCACCATAGCTTTTGAGAATTTACAAAATAAAATAAAAACAGAAGTCACGCGTGGAGAATAAAAGGTCATTAAGCGAACTGTTTCATGCGTGGTGTGCATTTGGTGCAAAGACTTGCTCACCAACTCTTGAAATCCCTGTCTTGGTGTACACTAGCATCGCGGCTGAGAACGTGTGTTTCTAATATATTGAGAATGTGTGTCTCAATATAAAACGTTTGCATTAGGTTGATAAATGGAATGTGGCAATTACATATCCTTACAGTAAATTTTTAATGTGATTAGGTAAGCAAATGTATTCAACATATGAAAATAAATTATAATGTCAAAAAATGAACCTTTTGCAAGAGTGCAAAGACCTCTTTTATAGACAATCCTAATGACCTTTAGCCTTCAACCTTCATGGCTCTTAGCCCTCTAATTCTATTTGTCTAGTGAACTTTACAACTTTGTCCTTATTTAGAATGCTAGTTAACTTTACAACTTTGTCCTTATTCCATTCCAAATAGAATGAATAGACATATTTTACTATAATAATATAAAAATTTGTATTTCTTCATCCAAGTATTATTTATCCCTGATATGTCTTTTAGTGAATTTGAAATTATTTCTTCTTGATTTATCTTTTTATGAGCTTGAATCCTCATCCAAGTAGTATTTATCCCTGATTTGTCTTTTAGTGAGTTTGAAATTATTTCTTCTTGGTTTGTCTTTTTGTGAGCTTGAAAATTACAAATCGGAAACTTGAATATGCAAGCCTCCTCTTTCATATTTTGGATGGTGGTATCTTGTCTCTTTATTCTTCCTTGTTTTTATTTTAGTGGACTTCTTTGGGTAAATGATATTTGATCTGTGATGTGATGTAGGAGCATAAACCCACCTCATCAAAATCGAAATGTCAAGCTTCGAGAAGGCGAAGTCATTGAGGAGGACGTGATTCGTCATGAACATGTGTCCAAGAAAGAGGGCATTAGATTGTAATTTGTTGTTTTGAGAAATTAATTAGAGATATTAGGGATAGATTTAAGATATTTCGGATGGAAATGATCCAAGAAAACTGTATCGTTTCCTTATTTATGTAATCGTGCGGGCATAGAGGCAAGGCGCAACTAGGGCCAGCGAGCACCCAAACTGTGTAGTGAAGACGAATTCATTCGAGCTCGACTACAATAAAATTTGTGATTTAATCTGGTTTCTTATGTGTGATTTTTAGTTTCCATGTTAATTGTTTTAATTCCCAATTTGAACTTTGTGTGATGATAACGAGATCTAGCAACGAAGAGACGAAGTTTCTATGAACTTCCTCGCGATTTGAAGCTGCATGGGAAGATATTATCATAAGTTTATGTATTTGATATTCAGATTGTGAGTGTTATTTTGAGGGTCGGATGGATTTTGTATTCTGTTGAAAGATCCATTCAAATTCCATTAGATATTTGTGTTTGGATGTATTAATAAATGATGTAGTTTCTTAGTTCAAAGCGTGGTGAAGAACGTTTACTCCCTTAATAATCCTTGGCAGAAAACTTGTTGAGAGATATTTCCTCTAATTTTTACGAATTGGAATAATGCTCTGGTTACATAGTCTTATGCAGTTAACTCTTGGGTGTATTTGTTTGGTTTATATTTAATTGTTGCTTGTAATTGTGATCAACTAAAAAGTGTGGGCTCATAATTCATTTCCACAAGTTTGAGGATTGAAACTCACTGATAAATCAATATTTATGAGTAGCAGATTTGGTCTTCATCAAGTGGTATCACAGCAGGAAATATTTCTCTGCCTGTGAGTGGGAAGATGCGGAAGTCCAAGAGGAGCTAAGAGTGTTCAGAAAGTAGATTTATTATAAAAGTCTAGTATAATAAAAATCTAGTTATGAGAACCTCAATGCTATATTATAAGGCTTCACGAATATATTTAGTGTCAAAAAGATGTATCATTATTTTGTAAATTAATGAATATGTGAGTTTTGTGTTCTTATGATGATTTATGTGTCATTATTTGTGGCTATGCTGCTAATATGTCCTACATTTGGTATTAGAACAAAAGGTTGCTCATGTTAGTCTGATTGTCACAATATGGGCGCCCATCATCTTGTTGAGTTGGACGAGTGTGGACTGGTGCTAACTGTTGTGCTGGTGGAGTGTGTGTTAGAATAAGCTTACTTTAGTAAATTGTTAGTAGATTGGGTTGGGT